>JAOYMO020280730.1:0-28828 GCA_025802455.2 Iodosphaeria phyllophila | reverse complement strand
GAAAGTCCTGGTGCCGGTGCTGGTATCGGAGGAGGAGGAGGAGGTGGTGGTGGTGGCGATAGCATGGTTCGGTCTTCGGCTTCAACGCCTAGTCTGCGCTCCCGCGATGGAACTCTGCCCACCATGCTCAACCGAATGGATGCCGCTGGCAATGTGCGTGTCGTCGTAAGAGTGCGCGCCTTCTTACCCCGCGAGATCGAAAAAGAGACGGATTGCCTCATATCTATGGATCCCCTCACACAGCGAACTGTACTGCATGCGCCTTCAGATCCGAACGATGTGGGTGGTCCGCGGGCAACGGCATCCAAGTCTCGCAAGTTGCTCGAAGACAAGTCTTTTACTTTCGACAACTCGTTCTGGAGTCATAACCAACAGGACAAACACTATGCCTATCAAGAGGATGTGTATAACAGTCTGGGAGAGGAGTTCATGGATCACAACTTTGAGGGTTATCACACTTGCATTTTTGCTTACGGGCAGACGGGATCAGGAAAGTCTTACACTATGATGGGCACCCCGGACCAGCCCGGGTTGATTCCACGCACATGTGAGGATCTGTTCCAGCGCATCGAGTCTGCTCAGGCCGAAACCCCTAATATTAGCTACCATGTTCGCGCCAGTTACTTTGAAGTCTACAACGAACATGTGCGCGATTTGCTCCGACCACCTGTGTCAGGGGACGCACCCAACTATCTGAAGATCCGCGAGAGCCCCACCGAGGGCCCTTACGTCAAGGATTTGACGGAGGTGCCTGTCCGAAACATTGACGAGATCCTACGATATATGCAGGTAGGAGACCGGTCACGCACCGTAGCCAGCACCAAGATGAACGATACAAGCAGTCGCAGCCACGCTGTATTCACTATCATGCTCAAGCAGATCCACCACGATATGGAAACCGACGAGACTACCGAGCGCAGCTCGCGCATCCGCCTCGTTGATCTGGCTGGCAGCGAACGTGCCAAATCAACCGAAGCCACTGGGTCTCGTCTCCGCGAAGGCAGCAATATCAACAAATCCCTGACCACCCTCGGACGCGTCATAGCTGCTCTGGCCGACCCCAAAAATGGCCGATCCAATGGGAAACGCAGCAAAGACATCGTTCCCTACCGCGACTCCATCCTAACCTGGCTCCTCAAGGACTCCCTAGGCGGCAACAGCAAGACGGCCATGATCGCCTGCATCGCCCCTGGCGACTATGACGAGACCCTGTCGACGCTCCGCTACGCCGATCAGGCCAAGCGCATCCGTACCCGCGCCATTGTCAACCAGGATCACATCTCCACTGCCGAGCGCGACGCCCAGATCACCGCCATGGCGGAGGAGATCCGCGTGTTACAGGTCAACGTGGCCGACACGCGGCGTCGCGAGAAGGACCAGAGCCGTGAGAGCGAAGAGCGTCTCGAGGAATACCAAAGCCGTGTCGCCACCATGCAGCGCAAGATGGAGGAGCGCTCGCTTGTGGCCGAGGGCAAGATCCGCAGTCTGCAGACTGAGAACGAGGCGTTACGCTTGCATCTCAAGCTTGCGCTCGAGAGCCTTAAGAATCCGATTCCGGAGGTTCATGTGCGGGATGGTGGGAGACAGTCGTTTGGTATGTGTAGCGATTATGACGATGACGATAAGGAGAACGAAGGGGTCGATGGAGGGAAGCTGGTCGATGAGGGGTTCGGCGACGATGATGGATATTCGTCCGAGGTGGCAGAGGATCGCGCCAACGATACACAAGAATACATGCAGGAGCTCCTGAATGATTTGAGCTTGTTCAGGCGCAAGATCGGGGATGATAGGACAAGGTTTCTAGCGCCGGTGGAGATGCCCGGTGCAGCGTAACGCACTAGTGCCATGGGTACTGCTATGATGTTTGTTGGATGAGTAGGATGGAAAGGCTGGGGAAGGGGTATTGCAAGGTTAACCTCGACTAGAGAGAGCAGGGTTAGAGCTACCAAAAGCAGTCTATGTCCTTTCTTTTTTCTTTCCTTTTTGTTTTGTATCTATGTGCCACACACGGGGTGGACGGGGATGGATATGGAATGACGGTCGGGAATGTCCGAGCGAATGGTGTTTTGGGAGTCAAGGGAGCAAACACGCTGTGCAGGAAGCTATGAGATGGGTCTGACACGCAACGGAACGATGGCTGACCAGTAGCTCGCGATGATATACCCTTGGGGCAGGCCGATGCGCTACTTGTGTGCGCTCTTATCATGTATGTAATACGCATGTAGATAAATGAACGACTAGAGACGTATGGCTTTTCACAGTTCTCCAGGTTTCATGACTAGCTTATTCCATGTCATTGTGCCACCTCAATACTTGTGAAGGTTTTCTGCGCTCATATCGCTCCCCTTAAGTCATTCCTCATCGACAGGTTTGGCCCTCTTTCTAACGGATTTCAAGCTACCGAACACCCTTCCCCATATGAAATCTTCACCATGAACTGCTCGACAGCTGTCCGTCCTCGCCTCAAGATGGCGGAGGTGGAGGCTTGCGTGTCTCGGTAATATCCCCAGAAGAAAGCTCGATGCAGTAATATTGCACCCATTTAGGTAAAGTAAAAGTCCCCGTCGTCTCGATACTCTCTAGTTTCTCGTCTTCATCCAGCTCCTCTGGGTCTTCGCACAGGCCGACTAGATAATTGATGAGTAAGTAAATCGCAGTTACAGAATTTCCTCCCGCTCTGAACGCATCTCCTCATAGATCAGAGATGGCAACTCACTGAAGCAGCCTTTCTCAAGCTGTGTCACCTCAATCTTCCGCTTCCTATCTGTGACGCCCAGTTTGGACACGTGTCTCCATTGTCCTGCGTTCCAGCTGGAAGCCAGGGTCTCCGTGCCATAGGTTCTATAGTTAGGGCCTTTGATGTATGTTGGGAGGTTTGGGGTTGCCATCGTTTTGGAGGCGATGAGATGTGAGTGTATGGAGAGATAGATGTCACTCGGGTTGTGCTAGTGATAGGGCTCGTAGTTGTAGATTCCTACTATCAATATGGTAGCAAGACTGTTTCTTCGTTGATGTAGATACATGAGTCCTTCTCCCAGCGAGTGTAGAAAACGGGGGACTTAAATATGTCTTGCGTGGAGGCAAATGCTAACTCCCAGCCGATATTGGGTGTTATTCTCAATTCTGCCAGTTCACTCATCACGCCTTATGTTCAAAGGACTTTACATTCATATACAATGAACTCAACGCGTCGCCAAAAGCTACAAAAGAATTCACAAGAAAACCACCATGTATTGCTCACAGCACAAGAACAATGAGCCATGCGCCTGTGAATATGAGAAATGGGCACTAGCAGGCGAGAGCATCGCCAAGTCTTCATGACCGGACCCTGAAAGCGGAAGCTCTGACTGAACGGGCACTTTGCAAGTGCCGACCCAAAAGATTGGAAATATTCTTGGCTCAAGGCATACTATCCACTTTCAATGACACCTAGTTGGACGTGAAGGGGATGCCTTCACCACCACAATGCCCAACTGGACTTTTCCATTGAAAAGATCGTGTCACTGCTCAAGACTATTTGCATCTACACTGCATCTCTGCCACGCTTCCCGATTGAGGACTAGTCTTTTTAATAGTGATTTTTCCTTGACGAAAATCTTGATAACGTGTACCACATCAGCCCTGCGCCTCTTGTAAGTGACGTTTGACCAATTTCCCCAGCAACTAGGTCATGCGTAACACTTAACATGTACCCCTTGCCTCGAAACACTGTTACACAAAACGGGCAGCTTCACAGGGCTCCAGTGCGATGAAGGAGGTATTTCGAAGACACTTGAACTCGTAAAAAAAAGAAGACAAAAGTGCGATACATCTGGCATTGATAGCGAGAGGTCACGCACTTCCATATCTGTAACGACGCTAATGAAACTGATAAGCGTATGGATCTGGATCGACCATTCTGGAGCTGCACGTTATGTGTCGTGCCTGAGCAAACACCTGGGACCTACGGAGGCTCAGTCAAACGTAAAATTGGTCCTTCGCCATTCTCATTGTCGACACGCCTGTAATCGAGAAATATCCCCTTGACTACGATGTGGCCGTATTCCGCAAAACCTTAGTGCGACTTTCGGTAGAGCATGGCCAATCCTCGGTCAAGGGGATAAACGATCGCTCGCGCCATCATTCCCGGTTTTCGCCCACAGCTGTCTCCGAGTCCTTCGCCCATTTATTTCTGTGAGTGGCCATGCTACGAAAACCATGGGTAGCATTGAAAAGGGGTTTTATCTTGGTTGCTATACGCCAATTAATTCGAAGCGAAAACATTCTATGATTCGGAGACCGAGTGAGGATAAAGAAACCGATCTAACTTTTTCTTTAACATCGGTGGGAAGGGAAATATCCGCAATGCCTTGGAAGCATCCATATCATGGCCCATCAAGATGTAGTAGTCCCTAGTCCCTCCAACTTTAGCACCGCTCTCATAGTCGCTGCACAGCCGTAATGGTTGTTAATACGTCTGAGAGCTCACATAGAGGCCCTGGAAAAAGCTCAATAGATTCCAATTGACGGCTCGATCGAGGTAAGCGCCCTCTCCCCTCGGTCCATCATAGACTCCACAGGAAAGTGTTCTCAAGAAAAGTAGAAGAAGCCCCAGGGTTAGGGAGGATTGCAAAGTAACCAGGAGAACGGGAAGTAGAAATATGTCACTGCATGGATCATCCGAGACGTATAAGAACGGCCTAGGACCAGCGGGATTCTTCAGCCCGGATTCTTTTCCTAGGGGGGCTTTGTGATCAAGTGAGTCGTTGGCATGATCGAGTATCTTCATTCAGGAGAGACCAGATTCATGCTCCGCACGAACGATGTCAGGGGATACAGAGGACCACTAAACTCCATATCGTACCTGAAAATTATCGACCAAGTCATTAGTAAACACAAGGACCGGATTAATTTTCGCAAGAGCAAGATATCCCCTCTGTCGTCCTAACAGTGACGGCTTCAAACATGCGGCGCACTCGATACATCCTGGTAAAGAGCCACTCAAGAGTATGATTAGCGAAGACGTATTTCGACTTACCAATAATTTACCGCGACGCATATTCCGTCTTTAGAGCAAGACTGCGAGACTTTGTGATACCTTGGAAAAATGTACAGTCATCAGATCATTAGCGGCACAAATTATTCTTTGCCCTTGTTGACTTCGAGTTTGAGTCTTTCTCTGGCAGGACGATCGATATTGAACTCACCACATGGCCGGTAAGTACAGCATATCACCCGGCTCGAGAGTGACTCTCATGGGGGACGCGAGATGTGAGTAACTTGTTGCCCTCTCATTAGGCCTGTCAGGATCCCAGGTGGCAAACGGAACATCAGCGGCGATATTTCCATTCTCATCTTTGTCCATTTGAAGCGCCAGACCCTTTTCTGAAGTGGGTTGCCCGGGAGAAGGAGAAGAAGGATCGGGATTCTCGGCATGAGAGGTGGCGGATCGCGTATACCGCGCAGGTTTCAAAAGTTGCTCATTGACACATGGTTGACACAGTGGCGAAAAGAGCACGAAATGCTTTCGCCCTGCCACCTGCACGTAAAGGTTTTCATAATTATCGCGATGCAGGGCCGTAACAGAGCGCGAGTTGCCAATCCACAAGTTAATGGCATCAGGATCCCGTTGCAGTGCGATGCGCGCAAACGGTATGCTGGGCAGGACTTGGTCAAATAGGGCCGAGTATTCGTGGCGAAGGTTGTCGTTTTCTTTTTAGTTTCATTTGTTGGTACATATCAAACTAGATTAGTTACCTTGGTCTTCTTGGATCAGAATACAGAGGATATTATGGACTCAGCGCATACGGGTCTGGGCATATCTGACTTCGGAACTTGCGAAAGAGGGACCAAACTCTTGCCGCGTTATGTGATCCAGAAATTCGTTGAACGGCTCCTTTTCCTCGTGTGGTTTTGCAAAAACTATGTCGCCGGCTTGGTCCGGCGTTGGAGCATCCGCATTTCTAGACAGTGGGACAGCGAGCCATCCAGGGTCTAGGTTAGCGGTGGCAGGCGCATACTCTCATGGGAATCAAGATACCTCTTCGCCTAGCTGTGCCAAGGTAGACATTCCATGGTAAATGAACATGAAGGCATAGAATGGAAAGCATTGAGGAATCAACATATATACATATACAAAATGACACACACACCCATGAGGCGTCACGGCAACATTGATCTGGTGATCCTTAAGCATCTCGGCCAACGAGTGGACATCCCATGACTTGATCGCCGCCCAGTCTCTCGCGCCAGTGCGTATCACAAACGGCGTATTCTTGGCCACGAACCGCATGAACTCCAAGGGACTAGGCTCCTCGAACAGTTCCTCAATCGTTGATCCATTGAGCTCGTTGTAATTACCGATAAGCTCTGCTATAGCGTCTCGGGCTTCAGGGTCTCGGCTCAAGGCGCGCGTTTCTGCTGTTGTCATGCCACCTGTTTTCTTAATACTGAGTCGCGTTCAAAAACTGTCAAGTGGTTTCGCTATGCGAATATGTGCTAACTGTTACCTGTGGAGGTCTTGAGCCGGTTGGGTGAGGCAGTTGAAAGCCTTGAGATATCTAGATGCCCTATTTTCTGGAAATCTGACATGTAATGCAGGTACAATACGGGGCAGGTTTTACATGTTGATACCCACAACGCTACGACGCAGCAATGAGCATGTGAATTTGTTTGCTTGTAACGCTTCATCCATGCACGGAAATTCGACGCCCCCTTGTCCATACGGATGTAGCTCCAGCTCCGAGTCTCCCCAAGTGTCTACCGACCGGCTACCAACCGGCCGTGATTCCGGATGCAACCACACACTTGATTCCCTAAGAATTTTCATCCTCAATACCCACAATAGCTTAGCTTATTGGTATGCCACCGTATGAAATCTTCGCAGCGGAAGAAAGATGAGACCCATCATCAAGAAAACATCTCCATAGCTCAACATCGCTCAGTTGCTACGATGTCGCCATGGTGAGGACGTGGCTCGTGCATAGTTGTCGGGGAATAAACCACAATGAATGTAGATGGACCTGCTGTGGCAAGCCTATTAGACAGGAAGTTCCCCACTTCTTGAGGGATTGATCTTGTGGCTTAGCCCTCTACTGTATGCCACGCCAAACAGAAGGATCTTAAGGGTTTGTTCAGGGAATGGGTGATACAGCATCGTGTGAACAATGCTCCAAAAAATTGCAGTAGTGAGACGTTCTAAGGAACATGTTTTCTGTTGATAATGGACATGCCCACTGAGGGACGAATCTCGATGCCTTGCTGGTACAGTAATACCGGTACAGGAACAGTCACCAAGCTGCAGTACTGGCGGTCCAAGTCACTGAGATAGACAAATTGATCTCGATCTTCCGGAACTTTTCCACGGGCAGCGGGCCGCAGCGTTCGGTTGCAAGGATTTTGCGGGAGACGGGGCTTCTGCCAAATTCGAAACTTCTCGCCGTGATATGCTCCGAAAGCGCCGTCTGGTTTCTTTAGAGCACGGAAAAAATAGTGTCATACGACCGATTGACCACCATTGAACTTTGGAAGCTCGCGATACGACTACCCAGATGGTCGCACTCGGTGACGGCTAATCCGCGAACCCATGATATCATGTTCGTTTTCCGTGTGACGACAGAACCATGGGTTGTGCATGGCAAGACTTGAATCGTTTGAATTTGCTTCGCTGTGCCATGATGTCGCCCTGTGGGGTGAATTCTTGACGGGCTTGAGCTGGGGTCTATTTCGTAGTTCGATTGATCTCGCATGATTTAGCATTTACGGATAGAAACACTGTATTCGGCGGAAACTCAAGCGAGCCAGAGTTTGCCAATAACGACTAAACTATCAGAATAAGGTGCCAAACCAGTCTCGTTCATCTAACTTTTCAAGTCGTTGGTATTCAATTTAATGTTTTGGGGGATCTCAATAATAAAAGCTTGCTTGTCACGCGCGAGATTGCATTTCTTCTGTAGCACGGCGCCAACTACTCCCGCTATCATATGGAACTTCAGTTGGCTGGGGCATCATGTTGGTAGCCCATAAGAAATACTCACAAGGTCACGCAACATTTTCAAATATGTCTGATTCATTGGACATGAAGCATATTACGTCGTGAAAACATGTTTAGTCACGATATCGGTAGTTAGAGCATTTCGTACTGGCTATTGAGCCGAATAGGAAGTTGAAAAGCGAAAAGACACCGATATCGCCTTGCGGCTTTGCTGACTAAACAGAGCAAAGTTGCCACGGGCGCCAATTGCAAAACGCCGGGCACTACCGAAGTTGAGCACGACAGTTGCAACGTCTGGGTGTGGGAGGTGCTACCTAGCCTCTACCGCATTTCGACCGCTTTTGGCGACTCCAACCGGTAACCTTGGTGGCGGTCTTGTACCGTTTGGATCTTGACTATTAAACGTTAGTCCAACGGTGCCATTGAGCTCTAGATTTATTGTGTACTCACCCGCTTCAGCTGCACCTCATCGCAGTAATTCACGCCGCCGCCCCCCACCGCCCGCCTCGACCCGTCTTGCTGAAGTGAATTGCCCGCGTCTGCGTGTGCGCCCACGCCTGCACCAATCCAAGGCCTGGGATTCAGTGTTGTGGCTGTCCAGGCGACGTCCTTTCGTGCGAATTGCTCCCCGATTTGTTGCCTCGTTCGATCGCCTCCCTCCGCTCAGCTCCCTTGGGTCGAGTCCCGGTACAGTATGCTCGCCTCTTGTAGCCGTCGTGGATGGCCGTCTCTGGCGATATCGCCTACTTGTCGAAATCTCTCACGTCAAACAAGACAACTGCGGAGCACTACCGGTCAATTCCAGACGACAAACTAGAAGCGCATTGGGTTCACTCTCAAGAACCTGAAGAATGATCTGGTATCTGCTCTATCCTTTCCGAGGGTATGTGTGAAATTCCTTCATTGGGCCGTCTCATTCCTTGTTCGACCATCGCTGTTACCTTCCCTAGTGTCCCCCTACTACCACCTACTGTCCCTATCGCATGAACATGAAGACAAGACAAACTGCGTATAAACATCGTTCTCTGTATTGACATTCGAGTTCTTGCGACGGCCTGATAGAACTTCAGACGCGCCTGTGCTGAATCCTGGACATCCACTCCGGGCCGCTTTTACACGATATGGCCGATGTGTGGCACGACATGTTGTGACAACTCTGCTGATATCGGTCTCGGTTGCGGCAGTCCTTGTTTATCCGTTCCCCTTTCTCTACACCAACGACTTCACCAATGGCGCCTCCAATTTACCACATCATGTCTGGACCGACGCCCAGCCTATCTCGGAAACCAGCGGGATCGAGCCCGATGTGGTCATGCGCTACATCTGGGTTCATGGCAGTTATATGCAAGCGCTCAATCGGGATATCTTGCTTGGAGCCCTTAAATTACAGGACGAACTGCTTGGCCCAACCGTCAACTTCAGCCCACGTCAGCCGGACAGTACAGTGAACAAGTCCGATATCACAGCACTCGAGCTCGACCCCAAGCGTCGCGATACTTTCCATATTGTTAACGGGCTGACGGACGAGTCATGGTTCTTCCATTCACCTCTGCAATACTGGTTTTGCGACCCGAATCGAATAGCGACAGACCCCAATATCATCGGCACGGTGAACGAAGGGAAAACTCAGCCAACTTCTGTTAACGTTACTTTGCGACCGTCTATTGTCTTCAGTGGCAAGCGCTTTGAGGATCGCCAACTGGTAGCGGCGGATGCCGTAGTTATCACCTTGATCCATCGCCGAAATTCTCCTGTCGGCCGAATCTGGCAGGCTAAAGCCCAGGTTCTTGCCAATCAAATGGCCGATGAATGGGATGTCTATCCATCCGACGGAGCCAGCATGCGAAGCCAGCTCTACGAATTCCAGTTTCTGCCCATGACTAGCCAGGATACGGCATTTTTGACCATCGCCTACACCTTGACCTTTATATACTTTGTTATCAGTTTATCTAAATTACGGGCCGTCAAGTCCCGTTTCGGTCTTGTGATTGCTGTCATGACCCAATTAGTTGTGTCCATCATGTCGAGCTTCACTATCTGTGCTATTTTGAAGATTGACCTTTCCAAAATACCTCGTTACGCATATCCCGTTGTGATATTCTCCATGAGTCTAGAGAATATCTTTCGCCTCATCAATGCCGTCATCCTGACTCCCCCCGAGGATAACACAAGCATTCGGATGGGTCATGCGTTCGGCGAAACCAGCCATGTTGCTATTGCGAGCGTTGCGCAAAATCTTCTCATCTTGTGGGGGCTATCCCAACTAGTATCACCCGGTGTGGCAGCTTTCTGCACCTTCGCCGCAATCGCCATCATATTCGATTTCTTTTACTTGTCCACCTTCTTTTTAACTGTGCTATGCGTCGATGTGCGTCGCATGGAGCTTAGCGATGCTCTCTTTAAAGTCGAGACTCGACAACGTCGAAGTCCATCCGAAGTTCGAGCTCGCCAAACATGGCTAGACGCCCTTCTGAAGGGCAAAGTCGCACTATCGACACGCATAGCTGGTACAATAGTCATGATAGGATTCGTTCTCATCGCTCAATGGCACTTTTTCGAGAGTGACATGGTCCGCTTTACCCTGCGGAACATTTTCCGAGCTTGGAGGTCTCATGAAGACTTCAAATCGCCCCGCCCCTCGTCACTGCTCATCGGGGTTCATCAGGCCAGGAGCCCGACTTCATGGTTGCGTCTACAAGATCATGAGACCGCACGAGAGGTCATCAACGTGATCAAACCAGAAGCTCATAGCTACATTGCGAGAGTCTTCGACCCCCTCGTGTTCGTCAAAAAGGGAGCAGACCGAATGCCAAAGGCTAAGGAACGACCTCTGCTACCAGCCGTATACGATTTCGCCCGCCATCAATGGGTAGCTTTCATTGTCACCGTGCTGGTTGTTGCAGCAGCAGTGAGAATCTTGATGAACTACTTGCTCTGGGATGAACTCGCCGACTCTTCAGCAGACGGTGACGACGAAGAACCTTTACTTTCCGTCAAAACCCTCGGATGCGGACACTCTCTAGACGTTGCCATGCTGTCGGCATCTTCGGACGGCTATGTTGTCTCGGTCGGTCTCGACCGGCGAATCCTCGTGTGGGATTTGAAAGCTGGCGGGGCGAGCTACGTTCTGTTTGAGAACGGAACCAACTGTATCTCGTTCCCTATATTGGCTATGTGCATTGATGAATCATCCCATTGGCTGGCACTTCTCACGCTGGATAGAGTCACAATATGGGGTTTTCAAGAACGACAATGGGGCCCATCAGTTGCCATCAACCATCACAAATGCCGACCAGAAGCCTTTTTCTTCAGCGCTCGCGATGAATCGCAAGAAATCCCATCAATCATCCTCGTTCGACGTAATGGGAACATGCTCGATATTAGGCCTACCATGAGGGACTTCAGCTCATACGTAATTCCGGGGGACAACGTAATTGTCTCGGTCGGCGCGCTCATCGGCAAAAGTAAGTCGACCTACAGGAACTCCAGATTACAAATGCTAAATACTGACATATAACAGCAAATTTTGACACTAAAGTAATGACATCGTCCCGCGAGGGTCGCGTGTTTTGCATCAACCGGTCAGAGAAAGGCTGGCAATGTATTGTCGTCCCCATGTCGCTACCTCTGGATCGAGAATTCATATCCATTGTTTCATTATCGGAATTAGGTTACATGCTTGTCGTTCGAACTTCATCTGTTGACCTTATCGACGCGAAGTCCTTCAACACTCTTCATACTTTCCGCACCGATCCTATTCAACCGAGATCTCTCAAATGTTTCCATTCAATGCGAAGGCAAATGCAATGTGGCTCGGTGGGGTTGAAGTTTCTGACCTTTGCCTACTTGAATGCTTTTACTCGCGACTTGGTGGTCCAGACATATACGCCTCAACACGAAGGAGATTCAATCTGCTTCCGCGAGCCCGGCGCGCCCGTGAGCAAGACATGTTGTCGGTGGTTTCAAACAAAGGAGACCAAACGTGCAATAAGTGATCCTGGTGTCTGGGAAACTTTGCCTTCTGGACTGGTGGTAGGGGCAAGAAAGAGGACCCCAGCCGACCAGCGCATAGAACAACGACACCCCCCGCCGGCACCAAATACGGGAATACGACGCCGTCGCATCAGTTTGAATCATAGACCCCACACAAACCCAGAGAATCCCGATGACTGGGAGGTTTGGATGCTGTCACAAATTGCTAAGGGCGAGACTTGGCACACCATACCTCTGTGTCAAGAAGTTGAAGACTATGAGCACTTGTTTGTGACCAATCTCGGTCACATGGTGCGCGTTGGACGGGCTGCCGTTGCCATTGGCCTGAGCAACGTGATCAAGGTCATTGTTGTGGGACACGAGAGGTTTGAGAATGCCGAAGACGGCGCCGCAACGGGAGGCCTACGGTCTTTAGCCAGCCGGCGACGCAACAAAAACACCACCTTGCGCTCGAGGCCGAATATTGCCTCATACCTTGATTCTGCCCATAGCAATGGGCCCATGATCAAGAATTCACGCTATGATTGCTGAGAATGAGCATGAACTCTATCACAGTTCTCAATTGGACATGAGGTCAGCTGAAGATGAAATGGCTGAACAAACTTTATTCGGAGTAGAAGTATCAGCATGGACGAATGATGGGGGAAACATGGATGCATTGCAAGTACATGGAGCACGGCGAGTTGGAGTGTATTTTTTCCGGAAGGAGCCGGAGATGAATCATCGATATCCATTGGGGTTCCTGATTTTTTATGCGTCCTACCCTGCTAAAGCCTCGGCTTGAGACTCCACGGGAGTCGGGAGGGGTAATACGTTTGGAGTATGGGCGCTTTGGCGTTGCTACAATAGCAGCCCCACAATCTTGGTTGTATGCTCCCGAGTAAGGGGTCAAGGGATACTTGGACATGGTCGCACTTGTGGGTGGACCAATGACGGTGGGCTCTGGTCTGGCTGGGTATAACGGAGTAACGGGTATCGGATCAGTAAGAGTTATCATATCAGATGCGGACCACTTATTAGGCATGAATAATAAGGAGGTATCGGGTACCTCTTCACCCTGGAAACAATGAAAAAGTAAAAAAGAACAATCATGAGACTATAACAGCTTCACCCTACTAGTAGCCGAAAGGTTTGGCTGAGCTTGAGGAGTATATATCAGTATGGGACAGACGTCCTCATGTCCTCACGCATGCGAGGTCCCTGATCTCCCGGGTCTGCCTGGCCCGCTCGTGATATAAACATAAGTAGGTGTAACCATTTCCTAGCCATGTTATGCGGTCTTCGCCCAAAGGCAACTGCGATCTTGCTTTTGTCCTCCCGCTGTTAAGCTTCGACAACGCCCACATCTTGCAAAGCGGGCTTAAAATCAAAGTCGCCGATATCTGCACCGCAAGGAAGACTTGTTTGCAGGCTCATTCAAATTCACACCCAGCTTAATGCCCAACTTTTGAGGACTCGCTCTTTTGTCTGTTGCAATAATGCATCTCTAGGGTATCCGCCGTGCGTGTTTGCCGCGCATTTTCCTTACTACAGCAAAGGTGTGTATGGCTTTCTTGCTTTCTTGTTTTCTTTATTTATTTCTTTTGTGCTGTATTGAGGGACCGTCTTCACAACAGCACGAGAGGGGAGCAGACAGCCGTGGGCATCATTCAATGGCATCACGTCAATGTACTGCCATGATAGTATATACTCCGAACCAGTACCGACGGGCGTCCTGAAGGGTCAATACGTCGAGCGAACAGCATAAGACTACGACCACTGCTGTGATCAGTTAGTGATCCTATTCAGAGAGCAACAGTCAAGCTTTGAGGCTTTGAACTCCATACTATGCTACTTTCTTAAATCTTTCTGAACCCATCTCGCAGCGTCTGAGGTGCTTGCCCCATTGCTAACCCAAGTGTCGATGGATTCGTAGCTGCGGGCACCAGTGGTACACAATACCTCGTCAAATCAAGAAGAAGCACCTTGCACACAAACGGAGCTTTCGAATTCAACAGAAGGCGGAATCCAAGAACCAAAGCAACTGGAGGGGGCGGGAATGGCTGCTGCTGACCCCGTTATCGATCCAACGCAATGGACCGCTTATGAAGACGGCGCCATCTGCGCCTTCAAGGCCGACAACAAGTCTTGGAATGAGATCGTGACCGAGATCGACCGCCACAAGAAGCACGTGCAGCGCCGGTACGGCCACCTAGTTCAGACGCTCGGAGCCGACGGCGTCGCGAAGCTAGCCGAGGGATGGAAGGCGGGCAAGGAAAAGGGTAAATCGACTCAGGACACCGGTAGTGGCCAGCCGGAGAACAACGTCACCGCTCACACCGCCGAGCAAGTTGAGCGAGCGCAACGCAGCGCCCTGAGCCCCCGGTCCGTCCCATCATCATCACCATCATCGTCGTCGTCGTCAACCTCACCATCTTCCAGCTCGTGCTCTTCTTCCTCCGAGGATTCCCCCGCCGCTCTGGATGACCGCTCCTGGGATCATGTCTACAGCGCGCAGTACCCCGTGCAGAGCATTCCCCACCCAGACGGACTCTGGTCCGAGGCCGACTGCCGGATCCTCGCCATCAGCGCCGCGCGCTACGATGCCCTTAAGTGGCTGCAGATGCAGGCGGATTTCTTCAACGCGACGGGGAGAATGGTCGACTTGGCGTTGATCCGGTATAAGATGGAGGAGGAGGAAGAGGAAGAGAGAGGGGGGGAGGAAGAAGTGTCCAATGAGGACAGCGAGGACGAGAGTGTGAGTGTGGGTGTGAGTGAGAGTGAGAGCGAGAGCGACGATGAGAGTGATTAGGTTGCTGGTGGAGATGTTGTTTGGTCCTCTCGCATGGCTATATTGAGACATGTTACAGACTGCTCTAAAGGCGAGGAGGAAATGCACCATCGGATCCGCCTTATGCATCTAGGTCTGCGCAGGTTTGGGGCATTAAACGCAGTTTCTGCTCGGAGAGTACTTTATCTCATCTACTTTGCTAGAAATACAAAGTATGTAGGCTGACGATCAAAAATATGGTTGGGATTCTATTGGTTTCATTCCTATCTCGCTCTATTTGACGCTTTCTTCTACATGCGCGCGACGAAATACTGTACCAATTTGAGACAAAATTCACTGGTCATGGCTACCTAAGTTCTGAGCTCACACCCTAACGCTACCTATTATCACTAACCCTAGATTCTAAGAACTGTGGCCCTATCTTCGTCCAAACTAAGAAGTGCCTTGACTGGAAGACGCAGTCCCCACTCTAAACCTTGGAGAACCCGTATTGGCTCTACCGATACTTGTTGAAATAGATGAGACCCTGAGAGTGACGATTACACACGTCTCGGCTTTCGATGGGTAGAACTCGGGATACACAGGTAGAGGAGAACTTCGTGATAAATTCGAAGGGAGCGTTGATGAAAACGAATTATCCCCTTGATTGCCACGGAACTGCAGCCCACCAAAACTAATGTCCAGTACACGCTGCAGTAAGTTGGATCTAAAAAATAGCTACGGTCCCATTATCGGTCTGTTTGTCGCAGAGAACTCATCAAGCTCATCACTTTACAATTGAATAATCTAATGTCCAAGGGAGATATGGGAAATCCGTTGGCAGTCAATTACACATCAGCTAAATTTCTATTGAATGGTACCCAATGCGCTCGTGTTATGATGCCGCGCAGTTCTGTATTCGATGGTTGCGTTCAAGGCTCCTTGAAGGAGTCACTCATGGGCCTCATTGGTTGCATCAGTGGACTTGAATTTTCGCCCGTGTACTGTACGGACTGCAGTTCCGTGGCAATCAAGGGGATAAGACAACTCTCCTGATTGCTTCTCGGCTCAACAATGTCAACTGCCAATATACTCGATTTTACTTGTGGATCGTTTGAGTACATACGGGATTATGTAAGTGGGCGAATAATCCTTTTGGTAGATCCTTCATATGCCCATAACGGTGGAGCTGTAGCAGGACCTCACGGCCCGCCTCCGGACGGCCAGGCCACTGCCACTTCTATTCGTTGTCATCACCGATATATGTATTCTACTCCCTCACAAGCGCGCTCATGAAGGTTTCGTTACATTATGAATGGCTGCGTCTCCGTGCTAAAAATCTGTAAGCTCCACTAAACCTTGTCATGAACTGTCTATAAACTCTTGGAGACACGGAGGTACGTGCGGCAATGTGTCATGGCTAGAAAGCTGATTGGTCAGATAAGAGGAGATAAGCCAATTTAGGCAGTTAGCGGGGCCCACGCCCACACCATAATGTATAACAGGCCTTCGGGCATTTGGACTCTGGTCCTTTTCCCTTTTCTACTTCGTGCATCTGCAAGTAAAAAGACATCACCGCATAGTCGTCTCTTACACAATGAGTTGTGGACGGCTAATCCGTCCACGCAAAAACGTGCATCTCTAGATTACTAGTAATTCATTTATAGGTTTGATGTGGATCTAGCCATCGTGGGGCTCGTCCGACCATACTTTTTGTGGGTTGAAACATTAAACAATGCTGGGCCTGCCATTCAAATCATGTATTTTTCAAATCCATACTCCTCCCACACCACGCATCTAAATTAAAATTCGTGACCTGGAAATTAATTAGAAAGTAAAGATCTACTGATTCCAGGTATTAGACCTTTAAATGAGGATGTTGTGGTGTGATTGAAAAGGCTGGAAGTTGAGGCCCCAAAGTGGCACATTCTAAGTGTCGCGCACTATTCAAACAGCCATGAGACCCCTCCGAGGCGTGCCGTCCCGAAACACGTGCGTGGCGTCCAACTCGTTGTGAAATGTTTCAATTTAGATAGACTATGTCGCACCACTAACCTCGTGGCTTTATTATCACTCACTTAAGAGCGCCACCAGCTTCAATATCAGCTGCAAATAATGTTTCCAACTGAAACGGCATATATAATTGATGGTATTAGCAATCTAGCAAGGCTAGGGCGTATGATCCTCTCTCGATCGATGTGCACAGTTCCAACCCTTGTCACAAATCCTCACATCAATGATTCCTGTATGCCTCCAGAACCGACCCAACATCATTTCTTAATGAACGACCCCTTGGCTCACCTGGGTATCATCAAACAGGAACAGCAACAACGACATCAACCACGTCTACGTTTTCCCAAAATGCTATATCAGGTGCGCCATTTTCCCATTGTTAGACATCAGGACGTCCTCGTCCCTCGCTCAAATTTATAAATGCCACAAATGCCAATCCGTAAATTATGTAATGTTCTCTCTTCTTGTAAACTCCAAATCCCATTTCGCCGATGCAATGCAAGTATACGAGAGGATCAGTCGGTCTATCGATTGATTAAATGGCGTATGTCAGTTGATAAATGGTACATTTGAATTAAGACCTGGTTTCAGATGGTCGGCTTATATGATGAATGACCGACGAGAGCATCTGACAGCGCTGCCGATGTGTTGCGTTGCTTGATGTTCTCTCTAAATTGGGTTCTCCATGCCCGCAGGAGGCACCGCTGTAGCCACGCTTTCTCCGTGCGATGTTGCCACTGTCGCAGGGCTCTGAGCACGACTCTTAGCAGGATCTAAGCCACGTTTCTTCATTTTCCCGAGGACGGTCACCAACTCGCATGCGTCGTTGAACATGTCGTCATCCATGCCCTCGGAGGCATTATACACTTCGGCAATCGTATCTTTCGCCAATTGCCGGCTCCCCTCGGCGTCGTGGACACATTCGTAGAGAAAGGCAGAATACTCTGTCTTGACGGAGAGTCGCAAAGAGTGAGAACCCCAAAGGATCTCATCAGCCAACTTCACCGCTTCCTGAAAGTATCGATGTGCTGTAGGGAGGTAGTCCGTCAGTGGAAGAAGGAAAGCAGCAGCTGTCTCAGTTCGTGGTAGACCAAAACCCGGCGGTGGAGCCACAGCCCCTCCCTCTAAAGGATGAGTGGGCTGTAGCGACGAACGGGCTGGATCAAAGTCGTCTGATCTAGCAACGGCCTTTCCCTTGTCATAACGCGAGGTATTCGAGGCCATGGCGGCCGCCGCGGCCATCACTTCCGGAGTCGTCAAGCCCATGGTGGATACGGGCGGGTTATTGTGGAAGAGGACAAAGATATGATAGAACGAGGCTCGCAGCTTGTAGGTGAGCACTTTCAGTACACCATAATGGCCCACCAAGGGCAACACATACTGTTCCAACATGACAAGACCCTCTCGAGACAGCCATATTATATGGAGATAGAGATCGAGTGACTGCGTGCTTCGTGATGAATCCAGCTTTCGTTGCTTCCGAGCTTTAACCAATTGGCTTGAGAGATTAATGGAAAGGCCTAGTATCTTGAACAGCATTTGAGACAATACAGGATTGTTGGGCTCAACGGCTTTTGCAAGCCTGCCGAGAAATTTCTGGTCCACCTCAGAGGATGCCATGGGGCTCGGTCCTGTATTTCCAAAAAATTACAGTTGAAGCTGCAGGCAGCACCACTGTCGAAAATTCTTTGGAGACCAAAAAGGCGATTATGTGATGGAGGTGCTTGGGCTAGGTTGCTTTAAACGAGTGTCGACCAGGAAAACTTATTGTTTGATCAAATCACCGACAAATCCATTCAACACAAGACAACGCCCCAAATACCACCACTAATAATGCCTGCCGACTTCGAAGCGCCTGATAGAGTATCATGGACTTTTTCGATGCCTAGCGTGAGGCTCCACCAATGGCTACGTGGGGCGCGGAGAGACTGGTTCGGGTCAATTGACGATAGCCGCCGCGGCACCCGCAGGCGATTGGACTAGGCCAAGAACAAAAAATCGATCTAAACAGAAACAACAATTCAATACTAGAACGCAACAGCATCACGAATATTATTCATACGTCAGAGCTTACGCCGACAATCATATTTCAATAGGATAGAGCCTGGTCAGCGGATGATTACTGACCAATATGATACAACAGAAGCAATATATCACGGTGGAGCGGCTAATCAGCACGAAGAACGCTCAACCTAAGGTATAATAGCCTGTCCAAAAACAGTTGAGCCGCTCCGTTAAATCCGAAATAGTAGTCGAGGATGAGGCAGTTTCCGAGGGGCAGCCAAGGGTAGCAACCGGGAATGTATACATTCGCAAGGCATGTCGAAACTAGGCGATGCAGTCCATAGCTTGTAAACAGAATAATCAATAACTGAGGAAGAGCAGTATCGTATACAATGAATGCAAGCTTGATTTTCCAGACTAGATGACGGATACTCCAGGATGTGAACGAGGAAGCTTAGGAGCAAATGATGCAATGGGCGGTGTGCAAATCTGACGGATCCCACTCCAGGTTGACTGGAAGCTGCTTTGGAGTTTTCTCGGCTTTGAATGTTCCTGGGTGACCGTGGTAAGATGAGTGTGCTGGGCACGCACGAGAACTGACAGCTACGCTAACAAGACGCGACAGTATGGACTTGACAGAAGCGAGAGACAGCAGTGCAGCGTTGCAGCGAATGGATGTGTTGGTCGTTGCAATCAGTCATCAATTAAGAACTGTGTTCCAGCCAGTGACAGGGCTCGCAGCAATATGCAAAGGAGGGACGCAGGTCGGCGCACTCTGCAGGAACGATTGTGGAGACTCGACTGCGTCGTGTAGGGAGATGGGCGTCGAAGTTGCAGCAAACAAAGAGTGGCGTTCACAGAGTGGCGTCGCCGAAGCAGTAGAGGAGGGTAACAACACGAACTCAGTGTAACAGACAGAACGATAGCAGTATGCGACTTTAATAATAATTAAATAATAAAGAGCCACAATAGACACGCGAACAAGCCAGTCCTATAGGACACGCAGACGGCGCGGCAAGTGAGAAGCGAGGATCAGGCGCGTGGAGAGACGGACGTTCCAAAGAGAGAAAGTTGCAACGATGCAAGACGAGTGGCCACAAACCCCAGTACGCAAACTCAGGCGTGCGGAGAAGTTGAGGATAACGAGAAATTCTGGTCAAGTAACAACTTAACAATGCAAGTCTTCGTGAAGTTGTGGTAACAGTATGTGGGTTGCGGTAGTTATGCGGATGCAAGGCGAGTCGCGAAGTGCATGGCGTGGAGTGCAGTGCCGCCAGCCTTACAGTACCGGTATGCAATGATGTATTCCTCAGCCTTTGCTTTTTCTTCGTCTTTTCATGTCTTCTCTTGGAGTATATTTACGTTATATGAGTGCTTTCGAGAATGGGATTCCGAAAAGTCTCGAGTGTTGCCAGAGAGGTTGCTGTGGAGTTGTTGGCGATAGTGCGACACGCGAAGGGCAATGGGGACTTTCACACAAACGCGCCAGCCTACGCGCGCGGCACAGCAGCACCACAAAAATTGCGGCATGGATAGTCCTGCACCTCATTTGGCCGCCTCCAGAATTATCGACCAGCTTGCTTCAGGTCTTGCCTGGCCGCTGTGGCTGACATGGAAAAACGAAGGGATCAATCTCGACTCAAAAAAAGCATCCACCACAGCGGCATGTTGACTGCGGATGGACTTCGGGACACTCAAACCTGAGTGTTCCGAAGTCCGTCCGCAGTGTGAGAAACAGCTTTTGCAGTATTGGCGAACCGCGCTGTGGCACACATTTTATAGCTCATTTCCTGTCGTCTTGTACGTCTATAGCCCTGGTACCTCCCGATACTCTAACAACTCGTTGCTAAATTCAGGAAACACCTTCAGGTCTTGATCATGATACTAAAGCTCCGCTTGAAATTTCAAGTCGACTCCTTGTGCCGAGAGACAAAGCATTGGAAGGTCGGCAGTAGCTTCTGTTCTGATATCTATCACAGTCTTCAGTAATACCCAGAGGTAATGGCTCTTTGAAAACTTAGAATGTAGACCTTATGTATTCGGTATCGGATCTGATCAGTCGATAATGGAACGCATACCGGAATAGTTAGTAGCCGACCTTTAGCTCTGGGGGATTTTCCTGGGCCGCACCCATTCGGGCGATGATATAAACAACTTACCTATATCTACCCTACAGAAGGATTACTCATCAATCGCTCATGATGACGGGGTAACTCGATGGTTACCTTTCGGCAAACATTTGTTCGAGAAACACCCAAGACTCGCTTCTTTTCCACAAGCGTCATTCTACCGTAACTTTGTGATCTTGGGTGACTTCTCGAACGTATCGTTCGTAATGTCAAAATCCTCCGTGATCAGGATAGTGGCTGGGCGGGTTCCTAACCAAAGTAGCGGATTCGAGCGGCTCTCAAAAAGTAACGCGGTCCGACGACAATAAGAACAACGATGAATATCAATATCCTATACCAACAGAATTGCATTCCTTCCATGGCTCCAATTAGCGGTGTTTTGGCTCGTCTTGGTGGAGGTAAATCCAGGGTGAGAGTTTCAATGCTAGGGAGAAAACGCGCCATGGTGTATTTCCGCATAGCGTTGCTCAAGTGGTGCTTATGTAATCCCCGCCAGCAGTGTTGGAAGTGAGGTATTCATAGAAGATTCAGGCGAGTTAGTCAAGTATTCACTCTGTAGTCTATTCAAACAATGTCAATTTCGCCTATTGACTGAATTCTGGTCCGCGCGATCGTAGTTCCGAGTTGGCGATAGAGCCCATGGTCAACTCGGAGACACATTGGTAACGTGCAATATGGCAAGAAGTACCTCCGTCTCTCTGAAAGTTTGTCTGAAAAGTGTAATTGGCGAACACCTTTGGGATTAGCAGGTCAAGTAGTGTTGTTGTAATGTCGATCCTTCTGCTTTTTCTGTGTTAAAAGAGATCATCAAACCCAACCCAAAACGTAGTCTAGTTGCTCTTAGAGAATATCCAACTTGTTCAACAGCTCACTTCAGCGACATGGGATTTTTTTGGTCGGTATGTTATGGGCTTGGGAGAAAGCTGATCTCAAAGGTGTGTAAAGGTGCGTTAGACAAACTTTCGGAGAGACGGAGGTACGGACTCTATCGAATAATAACACCTTCTCATCCGCATTCATTGGTTTACGAAATGGTTGTTTAAATTGCTACAAGAGTTATATCCTATCTCGGACATGGGATAGATATTGGTGTGATCCCAAACTATTCCCGATGCAAATGGAATTTGAGTTTTGGGGTGAGGAAAAGTGAGTGGGAAGGTCCATCTTGTAGAAGTTTGTTGGTGACGAACTGCGCTGCTGTGCCTTTAAACGGACCGAACCCTGAGATAAACTGGGAGCCACTCCGCTGATACGGTGTAATGTTCGAGATTCATTTACTGTGGTGTGGTATTCTGGTCCAACCGAGCTACCTGATCATGATGCACCCCCAGTGGGACGACCCCAACAGGATGGGGGGATTCACCACACCAAGTCTACTCATACCTTCGTAGTGGATGAACCCACGTCAACATCATTTATACTGCAGGGACACCGTTTTTCTCGTCGCCTGGATTGTTTCCTGTATTTCAGTTGAAAGTGGATCACTATCTTGGCTTTGGATCGAATCCTTCAGTGTAAAACCTAGCGTTTTGTTCAGGGTGTCTTCCAGCCCGGTGTGTGCCATCATCCATGGTTAATGGTGAGCAGTAGGTACAGTACTGCAGCAAAACATTGCCAAGGACCCATTTGACAGGTGGTGCCAGTGGGCTTGCCGAAATCCATGATATTTGATTCTTAGATCCCATCTTCCAAAAGCCACGTTGACAAGACAGGTGCCACAACCAGAAGCAAATTTTTAATAGCTCATGGGCCTGAGCTCAACCAGAGAGTTGATAAGTGCCGCTGCGGGACCAGACCTTGGAGCGTGTCGCCAGCCTTTTTAATCGACCTCACTTATTTTGCTCGCCGCACTGGTGATACTGGTATCCACCCACCCCCGTGGTCAAGCCAAGAAAGTATTCAACTTCGCTGTACAGTAGTACCACCAAAACGCATCTTCATCGTCATGAAGAAACAGGAACTTGCGGTGAGACACCGGAGCCTGCTAGGATATGATGCCACTCATCCAAATCCCCCCCGCCCCCTCCCTACCCCAATCATGACAAAAAAGTCTATCAAGCAGCCCTCATGGTAGAGCGTTTCGATTTAGCTCCTGTTTTCACGTTCTAGAGCCAAGTCTCTGCATGCACCATGAGGAAAAGCAATGTGCCTGCGCAGCGAAGGTTGGCGGCCGATTCTCCGGTTATGGAGGAGTGCAAGCGTCTTCATCCACGACCAGAGCGATACTGAAACGTGTCAATATCGACGACACCTCACCACACCTCAAACTAGACTGTCAGAGGACGGCATGCCCGATCGCAGCCCTAATCTCATACCGTATTTGATTAACTATCATTTCTCGCAGGCCGAGAATGCGCACAATATTGCTGCTGTGGCCCGAAATAGTATCACTTCGAGAATGACATGGAAACGGAGGAGAAAACACAGGCTTGCCGTTCCATGTCAGTGTGCACCGATCGCAGAGGTGCAGTGGCAAGTCTTGTTCAACTACTGCAACTTGCTGGTCAGGAACGAACAGTATTGAAACTGCGCCGCGAGATCAACATCGCGACGCCACGTGGTTCTGCCAGCAAGCTGTTCATACTGTACAGCAAATGTACCATGGAAGATTGGCTGCCATCTTGGAGCTGCCTGCTTTCTTACCTGCTTTTCAGGTATGCTTCTGGGTCAAAGACAGCAGCTCCATCATTGGATCGACCCGGTCAGGCTTCATCGGTCTAGCGTGGGAGAAGTGGATGGATCATAGCATCACAATGTGAGAAGGAGCTTTCCGCTTTTTGAGCCCTTGGCTCTCCACACGTGACCTTTTCATAGCTAGAGGTGGACAGTACATTGAGTCTAGATGAATTCCGGCATTACGGTCCTCTCTGGCTTTAAGACCTGACCGTTAGGGCACCGGCACCCATGTGCAGCGGCTCCGAACCGGAGCTAGGCACAACCTGGAGGATATCTACCCGGACTCAAATCGTCACATCGTTCCCATAACTTTTCAAGTCATGTTAGGGTAGGTTATCTCTGTTGAGCTGTCTCCCTGATTTGTGCTCACAGGCATCGTCATGCAAGATCCAAGATCTTGTCCCAGTCAATTGTTAGGTACTCAGGGTGGGGTGGAGGGGTAGAGCGGCAAATTCGCTCTGACGTTCGCCTCCATGATTCAGAACAACTGTGTGCCCCTCTTCTTCGACCAGATTTTCCCTCCGCCGCTCGAATCAACTGCCTCAAGAGTAGGCCTGTTTGTCCGTGCACTCCACGTTTCTCCAGATAGAAGCTCGCTTTGGCCCGGTATCTGATTGGCCATGCTCGTCAACTCTGGATTGTCCTACAACGGTCTGACGTGGCATATTTCGAAACGCGGCAGGCTGCCGATATGCATACATCCGAGTTGGGCGCCGGCTTCTTGGTGACTGTTTCGCCCAAATCACAGTAGGTAGCAATAAAGTAAACAGCATACAGGCAACAAGCCGTCCGACATGTGCAAAGGAGAGCCTCTCGCCCCGGCTTGGCGCCACTACGTAGTCACTTCGGACTTTCTCTTGCCCTCTTCCCCGTTCATATCAGGGCTCCTGGCCCGCCTAGCTTGAGCTGGGGTATTTCAAGCAGGTAGATTTGCCGTCCCCACGCCCCTGCGCGCCTGATCACCACACGCGGGATCATACTGCTTCGGAGATCGGCTTGGCTTCTTTTTGTAGTCTTCTAGAACAACCTTATTCGGATCCTGGCTC
This sequence comes from Iodosphaeria phyllophila, assembly GCA_025802455.2. Taxonomy (NCBI): domain Eukaryota; kingdom Fungi; phylum Ascomycota; class Sordariomycetes; order Amphisphaeriales; family Iodosphaeriaceae; genus Iodosphaeria; species Iodosphaeria phyllophila. The sequence goes on along the minus strand of JAOYMO020280730.1, from coordinate 4,246 downwards.
GTCACCCTTTGCCCCAGTCAGAATTTCTGCTTAACGTGCATTCAATGGCACAGTGTTCTCCTGATCCCAATTAGGAAAGCCAAACCACCAAACTGTCCACCGACAGTGCCACATTTAGGTGTTGGACCTGTGCCTCATCCTAGAATATCTTGCGGCTCTTTCCACAGAACAAACACCACGCTTTATAAAGGTGCCGGCTGAGCACGCGAATCTTCACCTCCTTCACACCGCGGCAGCCTACCTATCGTCCTCGTCAACTCCTTAATGGCTCACAGAGTCACTTCAATGCATAACTTGATTATAACCTAGACCCGCCACTGCCCGACTTTCCAAAGAATAAAGCGACATTCTCCGTGCCATCAAACTTGAGCTATTGTCGCCCGCAACAAATTCGATTTTATTTTTCCAGGAACATATCCATTCATCAACGCCACATATTATTTGTGTCGACTCATAGCCGACCACGTTTTACGCTTGCCAGATTTACAACCGATAACACACCACTCTCACGGGTTCCATCACCACCGTCAAAATGTGCAAATACTACGCTCACGCCTTCAGTTGCAAGCACGTCTCTTTCACGTTTGCGCGCTTCTGCCAGGCTGCGAACTTTACACAGACACCATGCTCCAAGCGTCAGATCTGGGCTACCGTTGCGCTCGAGGAGCAGTGCGAGGAGTGCCGCATCTGGTTCCCTGACCGCTGTCCTCCTGTCACTACCGTCGGTAACAAGAGGCGCTGATGGCTCGTCATTATGCGACGATAATTTTCTGCATCGGAATCGCCACCCGAGAACGAGCGACGGTAGACGAGCTATTGTAATTTGACGATGGGCTCAACCCTGCACTTTGGGGCATTGAGCTCTAGGCGCATGTACGATGACGATTGTTGTAAGATACCATCTGTTTAGCCTTGGAGGAAGACGTCTTCAGGCTGCATCTTCTCTTCGCCGTGGTTGTCTTGACAGCAATTCTTGGATCTTCTTATTTAATGCTATCGCGAGCGAGCATGGGGTGTTTTTACGACATAATACCCTATAGATACGGGTTATTTCGATCTACTTAATTGTACTTTCAGGGACTATAAGAATAGGGTATGGGAGTTTTGGAAGAGCCTAGAGATTGGGAAACTGTATTTGGGTGGTTCTAGATCGTGCACACATAGAGTGGTAACGGCGAAATGGCGCGCTTTTGGGATGGCTTCATGGACTTTCTTGTAGATATTCACTTTTACCTTTTCTCTACTACAATACTTGTTTTAGGTCGGTGTGTCATTACTAGTGTCTAGTTGTTCCCTGCGAGTCAGCTCAATTGACAGTTCGTCTCATGAATGAGATGAAGTCCTGGTGTTCATCAGTTTAGCGAATGATCAGCGCAAGGCAAGCTGATTTCACAACATGAAAGTTTGTTCTCCACAAATTCATGAAACCAGATACTCTGCAAGCATAGAACGTGTGCTCGTGCCGAAAGAACTTTCAATTTGTCCCGCACCGTCATTCTCCTACCAGCTGTCACCGAGCCACCAGTCTGAACATAGAGTTTATCAGGCACGATTGATCTACGTATCTTTCAGGGGACAGCGCCTCGCGGGATGTAATGAAAACAGATGAAACCCACGTGGTGACCTTGTTTATTGGTAGCGGGTCATTATTATCCAGGGGAAATCGCGGGATCGGTACAGAGTAGTCCCCTCCCCTTTTCATCCCAACTGCCGGTGCCAGTATTGCTTTTCTACTTCCGGGCCGCTTTGATCCATTCGACCCACCACATCCGGATTTCTTTTTGGCACCATGCGACTTTACTCGGACATCGAGCATGCATGTATATTTGAGTGAACCTATGCCCCCCAGTTCTGTAATGCTGCCATCCTCACCAAATCAAGGCGTCCGTTCTGGATGCTCAATATTGAAAATGGGATCGTGTTTGCGAAGACAACGGTAATCTCTGGGAATAAACGCTGATATAAATTAGTTCTTCCATGACATCATGAAATCCAAGGTAACCCAGGGTGTGCATGTTTCGGGACATGAGATCAGGGCCATGGATACTGCTGGTGTTGGGATGATGTTTATAAAACCGTGAGGTCTATGGCTTTGAATCATAACGAACCTGACTGCAGTGAGTTAGTATGTCGAGTGCCAGGATTATGGTTGTGAGTACTGATAGTTTGTACTGCCTAGGCAAACGAGATGCCATCTCAGGACCCTATCCATAGGACAGGAAGAGAGAGTCAAGAGGTTGCAGCGGCCAAAGTCAAAACTAATGACTTAGACATTATTACTTGCAATACTGGTGCGTTAAGTGTTTGATTAATTAATCGGTTTAGCTTGCCTCAAATTTAGCAGTGACGTACATCTCATTGACGCGTATTCAATCGGAGGGTCGGAGGGGAAGACGTAAGTTATGTATCGTAATATCGAGGTCAGATCATACACGATGGGGCTCTGCTTAATAGATTCCATAGTTCATATATTTTTCTGGTCAATACTTTCCCAGAATTTATCGACTCAGTCTTGTGATTTGGAAGAGGTGGCTTTTCCATGAACCTTCCTGCAACTTTAACATATGGATGGATAGGACTTTGCGAGGTGATGTAGAATGCCTATACCCTAGGACCTATCTAACTATCCAAAGTAATTGGATTGTCATAACTGCATGATTATGTTGATGTCGCCTACCCAAACTGTAGGATAGGTGCCGGATTGTATGACGTATCTAAACCCGACATAGAGCAAGCTGAGTTTGAAATGATGGCCTTGTTACAGAGGACGAAGGGTATGAAAATTCGTTGAGTGGTACTTGGAATCAATCTCGTTACTGTGTAGTCTCTTTTGACATGCACGAGTGAATAGCCGGTTGACGATATTTGGACAAGAGTCATTGTCGAGAGTAGTGGCACTATGTAGTGGGATTGACCCTGCTCCTCAATAAAACCGGACTGGAGAACATCGTCCCTCTGACCCCCGGGACGGACTACAATCCTGAAGCATGATAATAGCTAGTTAATTGTCTGCAACTAAACGATCAACTCAGTTACTGATATTTCATTATTTTATCTAAGTCAGTGCTAGTTGGGGGTTCGAGTCCAGTAATCAAAATGCGCCAGATCCAGTACGGGACCTGCAATGTCGTGCTGACACTGTGCTCAGTATCTTCTGCATACTGCCTTATCCACGTGAGTCGAGACGATTTGTGGGTCGGATGTGCATAATCGCTTTACTATACCCTGCTATTATCTGCTGAAGATTAAAATAGGCTGGCAGGGGACGGCAAAGAAAAGCCGATGGGTTGAAATTCCAACATCATGACGATCTAAGTTTCAACTACGATTCCTTGCCAAAGACGTCACGCAGGCTACTGAGAATCTGTCAGAAAACTCGATAGAAGAAGAGCTTTTCTATCATCCTACTTTTGTAGGTGTACAGCCAAAACGACGGCTCACTACGATGCTTCGGTAGCTTGCTGAGAAATTGGACGAATCGGCGTTTTTTTTTTTTGGTGCCGTCCCTGGCCAGTTAGATATTGACTGGGGAGAGACCATGGCCCAGTCGGTTGCTGTCCATTGCCGTTGCGAGAGCTACATTGCTGATTGGCGCGAAATGTCTCGACAGCAGATGCTCCAACTTTGATCAGCCGTAGATGTCTGTGCAAGACGGCTGGTAGTGTGCGACCCCTACTATGGTCAGACACAAGTTAAAGTCCTGCATGAAGTCCTGATAGGGGTCGCGCACCACCGCGAGCCGTGTCGGTATAGCAAGTTATGGTTAATCGAGATTGGGCGTCTGCCGTCGAGACATTTCGCAACCTGACTCTCACAACGGCGCTGGGCGGCAGCCGGCCGTGCTGCGGCCGGGCCATCGTCGCCCCGGTCGATAACTGACAGGCCTATTTTAATCTGCATGTGCCCATAGTAGCAATACTTCAAGCAGGATTTTAATCTATGCTTGACACCACAGTACCGGTAGATTACTAGCATGTGGATCCCAGAATATACCTCAAACCCCCACTTTCTAGCGGGTATATAAACCCGTCCGTTCGGGCGCCTCCGGCGCCGAACCTCTTAGAGAGTAGACAAACATTAGGCAATTGAGACTATCTAAAATCCACAAGCAGATGATATTTCCCGGGTGTTGTTACTACTACGTAACATACTCAAGAACCGCTAGCTTGTCGTAGCAGACCACCCACTGCCCCATATGATGCAGGGAATGATGCGTTTACGGGTCTACCGAAAGAAATGACGAAGC
>JAOYMO020279767.1:0-26817 GCA_025802455.2 Iodosphaeria phyllophila | reverse complement strand
GAACTTGCCTTTAGTCCTGCTGTACGGGGCCTACAAAAAGGATTCGGACGGCACTAGCACCGGGATGTTCTTCTGGATCAAAGTAGAAAGTAATCGGCTCATACTGCGGCGCGTCGCAGTACACTTGCAATACCATATGGACCAGGTGTCCGTGGAGTTTCACTGGCCCGGAGCGATTCTTGAAGTTCGAAGAGGTCGCCTCAACACCGCTCTACCTCCTTGACCCCTGCTTCCCCATCTCACCCGCCAGGTCTCCATTCCTTTCTTTCTGAACCCTGAGTCCTAACGCCCAATGGCATCCAACGACAACGGTGCGGTAGCCCCGAGACGTTTTATTTTCTATCTCCCTGACCTGCTAGATCTCCTCTACACTGCGTGCTCTATGGGCACTTTTCACAGCCAGCTCCCCGTTGCCCAAATGTAGAGCCAAAAGATCCTCGACCCTCGTCAGGTTCTCAAACAAGTTCACCGCTGTCCACCGCACCTCGTCCCCATAGCGGTAGACCCCCAAAGCCCACCACATAGAAGTCCTATCCCAAGACTTCGCGCATGGCAAAGGAATGATTAGGATCCACTCACCGCAAATCTCCCGCACTCTGGCCGAGCTTCTACTGCAGAATCCTGCCTGCTGCGCAGGTTCCGGATCTTGGACATGGTTTTTCATGCGAACTTCTTTTCGACGGTCTTCTCGTAGCATGCGCTTCTTCGCCAAGCTGATGACATGTGCGGGTTCCCTGCGAGCGCAAGACTATCCTTCTCGCGGGGCGCGGTGTCGTTCGCTTTTGGATCTTTCGCTGGCTTTTGTTCTTGTGTCGTGGACTAGTCATGAACAGGCTACTGATTTGGGTGTATAACTTGTTTAATTTTGTATACAAATTGTCTAGTACTCCATCCCGAAGTTTTTGCGTCCGTTGACATTGTGGAAGAAAGTTGCCAGGCTAGCACGAAAGTCATCGCAGGATCAACACACAGTAGTTGTCAGTTGGAGAAACTGTCCAAAACTACAGACTCGCCCGTTTCACTCGCAGGTCAACGAGCAGAATGATGATGATCTGCGAACGGAATAAACCAACAAGTCTTAAGATCTCCTACCGGTATAGAGTTGGCGGAATTTATTCCAGACAGGAACTGTACCCGCGCAAGGAAAGCAAACCCCGCCGCTAGAGAGCAATAACGCTGTTTACATGCAAGCCCCCCTGGATCGCGCAAACTCGACAAAGTGCACATAACGAGGGGCACAGTGCAGCACAGTGCGACGAACCGCCGTGACCTCATCCATCATTACACTCTAGTTCTCAAAGAAGAAAAGGAAAAAAAAGAAAATACTCAAACCTATCCACCACCACCAACCACCACAGCAGACAGCATCGCAGAGTAGTGAGTAGGGAACCCGCAGAAGAAGAAGGGGGAATTGAGAATCTGATTTGTCTGCCGCGACTGTCGCGATGAGCTAACGCCAGCCGGAATCGTTCCCCCCTCGGGACCCGCAGCCAGCATGCGGTGGGCCGACGTCCTCCTCGACCTGGCCTCTCTCGCCAAGGCGTCGCGGGGCGTCGCGGTGCGCCACGCGGAGCTGCGCGGGCGGCAGATAGAGCGGTATCGGGAATGGATTCCGCGGGAATTCGGGGCGAGAGGGGCACCGCAGGGAAGGGAGCCAGAAAGCCGAGGAGGGGTCGAGAAGGAGAAAGAGAAACAGAAGGAAGACAAACAGGCCGGGGAAGCAGTACCGGGAAGCGCTAACGGGAGGGAAGCTAGGGGTGGAGAATCCGCGGTTAGGAAAGACATTCTCGGGAACGGTGCGAACGTGCCGGGGGAAGCGGAAACTCCACTGACGGTCGAGCTGGGGACTGGAACCAGAAATCGGAAGGAAAGGACCACGAAATCGCTGAGTCGGGAAATCTTGGAGAAGTTCCGGGAGACGAGCTTGGGTAGCCCGGATGTTGCAGGGAGACAAGAGGCTGGAGGGATGAAAGAGATGGATAATTCTTGGGCAAAACTGGTGCGAGAGCGGTTGGAGGAATCGAGAAGGGAGGGAATTCGGAACACGCCTGACGAGGACGTCCCGGCGGGTATAAATATAAATGTCTTCCACACGGATCGCGGGGCGGAGATGGCGGATGGGCAGAAGAAGGATCTGGTTAGGGGACGACCGAAGAGGCCGGTATTGTTACCGAGTTGGCACCGGGAGTACAAGGACTTCAGGCACGACGGGCAGAAAAAGGACGTGAAAGCTAGGGAAGAAAGGGTGGTGAGGGGAAATCAGAATGGGGATTGGGAGAAGATTCGAGAACTGGGAGGAAAATTAAAGGAAAGTTTACAGAGGATAGAGGACACGACTCTTGCAGTAGAAGAAGAAGACCAAAGAGCGAAGGAGAAAGACCTTGACGGGGCGCTCGTTAAACATCCACCGCGGGTATGGAAGGAAACGCTTCCAAATCCAAATCCCGGAACGATCAACCCAGATAACTCCCCAACCAATATCACACCCACTCCCGAATCTCGCCCGACCGAAGCCCTCAAACCGGCCTATGTCCTCCGCGAGTCCGCCGTCCCCTCGACCCGTATTAGTCGCCTATGGAACTACAGCAGCCTGGCCGCCGGCATGCTCGGCGGCGCCATCAGCGAAGGATTCAGCCGCAGCCTCGGCAGCAGCGACAGTAACAACAACAGCGAAAACTCGTCCGTCTTCCTCAGCGCAGCCAACATGGAACGTCTCGTTTCTCGCCTCTCGCGCATGCGCGGGGCCGCCCTCAAACTCGGCCAGATGATGAGTTTCCAAGACACCAAGATGCTACCAGCCCCGATCCACGCAGTGCTGCAGCGCGTGCAGGACCGTGCCGACTATATGCCAGCCTGGCAACGCGACCGTGTCATGACGGCCAATCTGGGCGCGGACTGGCGGGACTTGTACGGCGAGTTCGAGGAGAAACCTATGGCCGCAGCGTCTATAGGCCAGGTTCATCGCGCTACGCTGAAGTCTACCGGACAGAAGGTTGCCGTCAAGATCCAGTTCCCCGGGGTAGCCGATTCGATCAGCTCAGACCTCGATAACCTGTCTTTGCTCCTGGCCGCGTCCAAAATGCTGCCCAAAGGATTGTACCTAAACAAAACTATCGACAACGCCCGCGTCGAGCTTGCATGGGAATGCGACTACGACCGCGAAGCTCGGTGCGCCCAACGCTATCGCACCCTCCTCTCGGACGAGCCCGACATCTTCGTCGTCCCGGAGATCTTCCCCCAGGCCTCAGGAAAACAGGTGTTGACCATGGAGTTCATGTCGGGCATCGGCGTAACCAAAACTTCCTCCTCCTCTTCTTCTTCTGCTTCTTCTTCTCAATCCAATCTCGACCTCACCCAGGACCAGCGCGACTGGATCGGCACCCAGATCCTGCGTCTCTGTCTCCGCGAGATCGCCGACTTCCGCTTCATGCAGACGGACCCCAACTGGACCAACTTCCTCTACAACTCCGCATCCCACCGCCTCGAGCTCCTCGACTTCGGCGCTGCGAGGGAATACCCCGACACATTTGTTTCCCTGTATCTGAGCCTGCTCGCCGCGGCCGCCCGAGCCGACCGCACCACCGTGGCCGAGCTGAGCCAGAAATTGGGCTATCTCACAGGCCACGAGAGCAAGGCCATGCGCGAAGCCCACGTGGAAAGCGTGCTGACGCTGGCCGAGCCGTTCCTGGATTCCGCCCCGGAAACGTACGATTTCGCGGACCAGACGATCACGGAGCGCGTCCGGGCGCTGATACCCGTCATGGTCAGGGAGCGCCTCGCGCCCCCGCCCGAGGAGACGTATAGTCTGCATCGGAAGCTGAGCGGGGCATTCCTGCTGTGTGCTAGGCTGGGAAGCCGGGTCAGGTGTAGGGAGATGTTTGGGGATGCGTTGGCGAGGACGGAGCTGGAGGTGGTAAGATGATGCAGTACGGTAGATATAGGATGCATGCATGTAAAGTGAGGGGTCAAAATTAAGTCGCATTTGGCCTTTTCTCACCAAAATGCCCGATTTCCAAGGCTGAATAACTGTTAGACGACCATTCCGATTAGGAATATCCAAGTATACAATCTTGCAGTAATTTACTCGAATTATAACATAGTTGAATCGTAGGAAGTCTGAATAAAGCCAGCGAAAGTTACATGTGGGTGAAGTTGAACCAAATGTCATCACCACCACCAAAATTTTCAAGAATTCGGTGAGGACGGAACTTGTGCCTGGTTCGATCGCTTGCAACTTTCGCTAGCTTCATTCAAAACTCCTACGATTCAACTATGTTATAATTCGAGTAAATTACTGCAAGATTGTATACTTGGATATTCCTAATCGGAATGGTCGTCTAACAGTTATTCAGCCTTGGAAATCGGGCATTTTGGTGAGAAAAGGCCAAATGCGACTTAATTTTGACCCCTCACTGCATGTACATACACGTGTACAAACAAAATTAGGCGTATGAAAATATTAAAAAATCAATATCAATACATATCGCCTAAAACCCCAATCGAATCGAACTGAATGAACTTTTAATCCCTCTCCCTGCGCCCCAGAGGCAGCTCCTTCCTCTCCCTCCCCGCAACCTTCTTCCTCCGTCTCTCAATCGCCTTATCGACCTGCTTCCCCTTCATGCCCCGAAACTTCTCCACCAGCACCCGCCGCTTCGTCTCGCTCTTCTTGAGGTAGAACGGCTTCTTGCCCAGCCTCGCCGCGTCCCTCTCCTGCTTCCGGTGCTCCGCGGCTACTTTCTCCTCCCGTTCCCTTGCCTTGGCCGCCGCCAGCTTGCCTTCCGCGGACTGGATCTCGCGGGCCAGCTTCTCCCTGGTCCTGCCATCTTTGGTCTTCTTCAGCGCGGTCCGCAGGGCGGCGAGCTCGTCGAGGCGGTACTGCGAGAGGAAGGCGTAGTTGCGCTTCTCGGCTTCCGCGGCGGCTTTGCTGTTCTGGGACGTGGAGGCGGAGGCGAATGTGGCTAGGAATCGCGGGTCGCGGCCTGCGGGGCGCTGGGACGCGAGAGTGGAGGCTGAGAGCACGGAGCGCCGGCGCGGGACGGCGCGTTTGGAGGATTGTTCGGCCGGTGCGTTTTTGCTGGTTCGTTTTTGCGCGGATGAGGAGGATTTGGGGGTTTTGGAGCGGTCTTCCGCTTCGAAGGAGGCGCTGGAGGAGTTGGAGTCTGGGTCTGAGGCTGGGTCTGAGTTGGCGGAGGTGATTGTGGCTTGCGCTTTGGCGAGGGCGCCGAACGAAATGTGGGTCGCGGGGGGAGGTCGTTCGGTGGCTGATTCTGAGACGGATTCTCCTTCTTCGTCGGAATGGGATCCGGGGTCGGAGTTGGAGCTGGAGTTGGAATCTAAGTCTTCGCCTTCGTTCTCTGATGCGCTGGAGTCGGAGGCGGAGGTGGTGGTTGCGTCTAGGATCTCGGGTTCGGCTGGCTCGTCTTTGCGCCGGCGCACCCGACGCTGGAGATTGTTGGCTGCGGGCGGTAATTTGCGTTTGAGGGGTCTTGAGCGATTCATTTTTATCTTTCTTCTCTGTCGCTGATAGGCTTTTTGTGCTTTGTTGTCGTTTTCCCGTCTACCGGCAAGGCGAATGGTTTGTTTGGCATCTACGTCGCGGAGCTCACCTCGGAAGTGGGAGCTCAGGAGACTTTTTCCCGGGTCCTGCAGGGGTACCGGTAACGCACTTATCGATAAAGATCAAGGAGGAAAGACAACGACTTTTCTGTACATTGCGCGCACAGTGCAGTGATGAATTTTTTTTGTTGCGTTGCGCGCATCAGAAGGTGCGACCCCCACTACTGTCATCTGTTATAGGAACTTGCGACAACCCTCCTTGCACTTGCATCCTCATTATACAGCTCTCACCACTTTCACGACTATATCTCAGTTGCACGGAGCAGCCGTAAATGTTTAGAAAATACCGCATTATATCCTCGCTCCTTTTCCCTTCTCAATGCGCCGCGGGGCCCGGTTCTGCCGCATAGCAGGAAAACCATCGTCTGCTGCCGCTTGCGCATCTTCGCCTTCGTGGGCTTGTATAGCAAGTCGCACCCGGGACAACCAGATCCAGCAGAAGAGAAGAATTGTCACAGACACCACCACCACCACCTCCTCCCCCTCCTCCTCCTCCTCCGCTGTCGTAGCTTCCTCTTCCTCTTCCTCCCCCCCTTGCTTTCCCCCATCACCACCGCCGGGAAATGCTTTCCCCCCTGCACCCGCGCTTGCCCATGGTGGAGCGTTTGCGCAAGTCATGACTGCGAACAAGGACCCGGATGGCCTGAGTTCCCGAGCGCAAAGGTCGGGACTTGTCTTTGAGGAGTCGGACGAGGATTTAGAAGCCGAGGGTGCAGCGTTGCTGCCTTGCGAGCTGCTAGAAGGCACCAGCAGTGACTCCCACCATTTGTCTGGGGACCAAAAGGCAAAGGCCGACACCAGTCTTAAGCAAGTCGACTGTGGTCTCAACAGCCTTTTGCACAGGTTATCTGTTCGTGTATCATCACCCGTTGCTGATAACGCTTCTGCGCCATCCACTCAGACCTTGCCTTTGAGCGACCAGGCGCTCAACAGAATACCCAAAATTTCCCATGAGCCGCCTGATATTAGGAAAAGCAGCGACTTTTATGCGAGTCCAGCCAAGTTGTTGCTGGTAGGGACCAAAGAAACCTTGCCTGCGCCCGATCATGAGGAAGTTACGAACGACATGGGGAAAAGCAGAAGAAAACGGAAGGCGCATGCGGCTTCTGCTGCCGCCGCCGCCGCCGCCGCCGCTGCTGCTGCTGCTCAACATCGCGATGGTACTCCTTTTGCTTCCGACGAACTTGGCGCCGAGTGGGCCATGATACCGGTGCAGTCAGATCCCACCACTCCCACAACTGCCATTGTTTCCGACCAGCCGGACACCGATCCCAACCCCACACCATACAAGAACGAGAAGAAGCGCCAAGCATACATGGACAAAAAACGGGGCTACGCAAGCCCATCCAACGAATCCGGTGGCCGACCCGAGCCCAACCCCATGTATCTCTGGCAGACACTCCAACCCTATAGCACCCGCGCCCAACCCCGGAAAATCCTCGTCGTTCTGGATCTCAACGGCACTCTAATCTGGCGCTCGAAACCTCACCGCTCAAAGCGCCACCGCACCATCGAAGTCCGTCCTAACGCCGAGCTTTTTACTACGTATTGCCTCGACACCTTCGTGCTCGCCATCTGGTCCTCGGCCAAACCGGACAGCGTCAAGCACATGGTGAACAAGCTGCTCACCCCCGAACAGCAGCGCCAAATCGTCGCCATTATGGCCCGCGATACGCTGGGCCTGTCAGTATCCAACTACAGCGAGCGCGTGCAGACGTACAAGCGGCTGGCTGTACTCTGGTCGGACCCCGTGATCCAGGCCAGCTACCCCGGCGAAAGCGGCGGGTGGGACCAGACGAACACGGTCTTGGTTGACGATTCGTATGAGAAGGCGAGGGCTAATCCGTACAATGCGGTCGTGCTGCCTGAGTTTGCCGGGTCCGTGGTTAGCGAGGGAGCGGTGGAGCGCAATGTGTTGCCGCAGGTTCATGAGTATTTGAATCGCTGTGCGCTGGTTAGCGATGTGAGTGCGTTTATGAGGGCCGAACCGTTTGTGTGGAGGCCGGATTGGAAGCTGGAGGAGTGAGGGAGAGGATTGTAGGGCGGGTTTTTTTTTGGGGGGGGGGGGATGGAAGGTGGGTGGCTGTTGTGATGGTGGTTGATACCCTGGGCGCGGAATCAATATTCATTTGATGCTGAAGATTATCTGGTCATTCCTCCTCGCTGACGCTCCAGAACATGTACATACTGGTTCATGAATGAATATGCTTTTTTTCCGACGGATAAGTTAGGTTACTTTTGCTTTGTTCTTCACCTTTTGCTCCCACCATGAACGAATGAACGAACGAACGTGAAGATGCAGGGAGAAGGAGAACAGAGTGATCAGAATACCAGAACACCAAGATGCGTAAACCAACAATTATCAAGCCCTGGAATTAGCCATCTTAGTGCGGAAATTACATTTGCCCATTCATTTTCATTTTGTCCAGGTACCGCGCGGACGATTCTATCTCCCTCCGCACGTATCCTAGTGTACTAGATCTCTCAATTACTTGTTTTCTACGCATAGCCCCTCCCTGACTGTCGGTTGTAAGGCATCTCCAAAATATCCCAAGGCTGCCTCAACTCGCTCAGCTCTACCACTTAAGCGCATCTTCAAAAGGAGTTGTACTTGGACGACTGGCCAGGTTCATCTACGAGATCAAGAGATGGGGGAGGGGGGCTCATATATCTGTTCCCAAACAAACGAGACATAAGTCTTGTTAATCAAGATGAAATGTTCCGGATATACCCATATTAAGAGACTGGGAAGGGGGGACCCCTATATGTGGGAACCAGCCAGAAGTTTCTCCGTTTAGACTCGAATTTGATGATTTTAGGCTGGGCAGGTATCCATGGCAACCCACGGGAGATGAGAGGCGGTGACTCTATAAGTTCAAGTACGGGTTTACCATACACGGGGATTGGACGCGGGCTGTTGGTAGTCAGAGTTTGACTACGAAAGAACAACTACTAGAAAGGACAGATCGCGCCGTCGCAGCTAATCCAATTCCATCGCGTGGGCCTTACCATGGGCAAAATCGACAAGTTCAAGTCCGGGATAAATGTGGACCGGGCCATGATATCGCCCAGTAGCACAGAGGCCATCAACAGGATCTGCTGGCGTTTCAATCTTGTTCCACGTCGTTTTCCCTTGAAACACATCCGACGGTAAGTTATATTACATCCTGTGTCCCCGGGTTGACGCAGGTGATACTGTCGCACACACAAGGCAACGTCCCTCGGAGAGCAGTCTTTTAGCGCTAGGTTGGAATCAGCCTTGAAGAACGTCGCTTTGGAAGAGAATGAATGGTATTGGTCTGATGAAAAAATATCATAGAAAAGCCGAGTTCTCAACGCTAGGTTAAGCTATTTTCAAGTACCCATAGATGTGGCTTGTAAGCGGTTCGATGAACCACCTCGACCCCCCCTTCAACACAGCACTTTGCCCCAAAACCCAGAAGTCAGTTCCGAAAGCTCAGCCAATGAAACAACCGCCATCGTCAAACCGGGAGTTGATTTCCAAACTTCAAGTAGCCAAGAGATGTTTCAATGAGTGCGTCGTCGAGGGGGTAGAACACATATATATATTAGGGATGCTAACGAACAGGAGCGGCACTGGCCTGACCGACCGGAGGCCGGCCGTGTTATTTATCTACAACTCCACCGTTGTGGGCCCACGAGCGGGCCCATGGATGCCGACGGATCCTTTCAAAGGGGTCTGGTAATGAAGAATGGGCAACTGGGGGAGGCCGGATAGCCTTAGACCACAGCAAGGAAACATGTTCCAGCGCTGAAAATCGAGCACTGCACGCTGGCGGCTACGGCAGTCATGGAGCTTCTTTGGGACTGATAGGTCTAGACACGCAAGATAGTTCAAATATGAATCGTAAGCCTTGAGCCAAAAACGCCATCCACGAAAAACAGTTACTCCCAAAGGCATAAATAGGAAAAGGCATCTAGGTTTCGACCAGAAACAGGAAAAGGCCACAACACAACGCGCTTGTTGCTCAGGGGGTTCGCGGGCTGCGCAAGAAGCTTGAACAGCCAGGCAAATCAGCAGTAGTTGACGCCTCAACGTAGACCAACATACCAGCCTCCGTCGCTCCCATCACAGCTGCTCTAGGCAATTACCACACTCCATTGCCAATTCCATGTCAATTGTCGCGGATGGCGGTTCAAAATGCGCAAGAAACGCGTCACATCCGATGGTGGATAACCACTGCATATGTCTGACTTGTACCGGTCATGCTTAACAGCAGATGGGAGTCTTCGCGCTGACAAGCAAAAATGACCAGTCACAAAATCCCCAGGTGCTCTGGTCCCGATAGACTGGTAACAGGCGGAATGTAGCGGCAATCAAAAATTCAGCAAACCCCTGGAAAATACCAAGCAGCTGAACTACGGCAGAATTACGGAGTACCGGTGGATGGGCCGAAGTCCAAAGCATCCACACGCAAGAATGACAGATTCGTGATGCTATCAGTAAGAGAGCTTCCTCGAGTTTGGAACCGACAAACCGGGTATCGGCGGGTGGTTCCGCACGTCGACCGGGACAGCTCGGCAGTACGCCGAGATCATCGATCAACTTGCAGGCTGGCGGAGCGCGCCAAAAAAGCTAAGGAATTAGGGCCGTCCGGTGCAACCAATCAATCGCCAGCAGCGACCGCAACAGGCAAGTGCTATCTCCAAAGCAGCAAAGCCACACAAGGCGAGAGGCAGACGTCCCACTTCATACCGATGATACCGGTATCTACATTAGGCGGAACCGATCCATCCGAGAGATAGTAAGTACTTCGTAGACGGCAAAGCAAATATGGCAATGCGCCGTTGCCGCAGAATGATAGCCTGGAAAGGCTCAGAAGGAATATGACCTTCTGTTTCGGCATTGGCGGCATGCGATAAAGAAAAGCCATGTGGTGATGCGGTAGACAAGTCATTTTCTCTCAAAGCTTTCCCTCAACCAGTCAGGTGTGTCTCTAATACTACCGAGAAAAAAACGAACGTCCACAGCTGCTTTCTGCGGCTGAGAATATATTCGAGTGGCCAGGACCGATAGGTGATTGGCTAATTCGAAACTCGCTGCCACTTAGCCGTACTGGTCATGCGAAGGTGTCCCTCTCTGCATCAACAGCGTGACCGGCGATAAGACGGTGTGCCCGTGTTTTCGTCGGTCAAAAGGAGGAGTGACGTCGTTAGCATAGGGAGAGAAAGCTGGGCAAACAAGTCAGATTGGATGACAGGAAAGAAGCGCCAGCGCAGAGTCGCAGCCTCGCCGCAGCCACACAGGGTGGGGTAAATGCGGCGTGGGAAGAATTTGATTTTGGTATAGTGACCGGTCAAAATTCGGGGTCTAGGGAGCCGGGGGAGTAGGGGTCACGCAATTTGCCGAAAAACTAGACGCAAGTGAGCGGCGAGGCACCATCACATGATTGGTCATCCGGGCCGGCCATTGAGTCTTGAAGCAGGATATCACTTCGGCTAGCGTCGCTACCGAGAAAAATTGTTGCTTTTCGAGGAGGTGGATAGAAGCGGACAGATCACTTCAAAGTGGAAAGCGCGGGATAGAGTGGGCGTGGTTAGGTTGGGTTACAGCTCGGCTTCGTTGGACCGATGGGCGCAATTATGTACCGGTAACGGTACGGCCGCAAGGGAAAGGTACATGTTGACAGCTTGATTTCCATGTGGTTAAGAGAAATGGAAACTGAACAAAGCCGTCGGAAACCGTTTCATCAACCGTGCACTGCACGTAGAATCGAGGTCACAGGTGGTGAGGGGTACCTCCCTCCATATGCTGCAAGGGTGATTACCTGCGTGGTTCCTAGAAGTCTTGGACTGCGTCTCACTAAATTTTGCTATGAAACTTTTGGAAGGCAAGGACGAGGGCATGGTGCCAAATTCTACTATTATTGACAGCCGGGGTCACCGGCATCTAGTACGCGCGTAACCCAGCACGGAAGATGCGAAATAAGTGCGAAGATCATAGTTCGTCGTGTTTAGACCAACCTTTGGGCCTTGACTACCGTCGCAGTCGGGCCAGATGAACGGGTTCATAGTCGAACACGCTGTCTGTATGCCCAATTTCAAGACTACAGGTCATTTTGCAAGGTAATAAACATTGTTGTTACCCAACATGGTTCAGGTTGCGAACCAAGGCGCGACGCCAAGCTAGATACATAGGGGTGGGGGTTGGAAGGACTAGGACAGGGACTCGGAAAATAGCTGCGAGTTCACTGTTCACGCACCTCGGAGCCGCAGATTCATACCCCTCGTCGCCCCAATCCCATGATGCATGTCTTCCATCAAGTAATTCACGCTCGGAAACCTGGCTACCCGCGAAGAAATGCCGTAATAAGTTTTGGGCATGGTTGGGCTTCAAGAAAATTAGTAACTAATTGAGCTTTTGTCAATATATCCCACGCATATTAGAAACATAGAGGCGTATTGCTTTGCCTTAAGTTTGCTTGATATTAGGAGGGCCAGAAGTCGCCTAGATATACCCAGTGGGCCAGTGTGCATTCCTTTGGTGGAGTACCGATATCAGCTAACATAATCTCACATGCATCTTGACGCCGTGCATGTCCAACTACCGTTTGCGGACCCTAGCTGCTTCGAGGAAGCCCTGCGAATCCCACCTAGTCCATGGGAAACAGCAGAAAACCACGGCATAAAGCACTGCAAGAGCAGCTCCTCATGCATGCCCAACTAGCGCCACCCCACGTTTACAGCTCATTAGGCGCAGACCGATATTTTTTGTCATTTCTGCCCTCTGTGATGCCGTGCCTCGCCTCGGCATGGGCTTGTGATGCGCCCGCTTTTGCATCGCCACTTGTGTAGACATCACCGAGAGGGAGCTCGGTATAGTCGGTGAGGCGCAAATCGTGGCAACCAATCAATGCCAATGTACCTTGCCAGCCTTGTATGGATCTCGCATCCGCGCTCCTTGGTCCATAAGCTTGGCTAGATGCCAGTATAGCAACGCGGGGCGAGACAAGGAAGAACGGCGCAGCACACTAGTGTGAAGAAACGAGGCTTGTCCGCAAGGTAAACATGTCATCCATACTAAGTTATTCAATGTAATCCTGGTGTATTTGGGCAGCATTATTCTTTTCATTGCGTATCTCAGATGTTGCTGCGCATATGGGATATCACTTGATACACACCAGAGGAGTCATCACTATGTACCATATTCATCATTAATGCTTGTCTATATCCCTACAATAGAATCCTCAATAACCATTATCCGTCATCCGTAATTGATCCGAGTACCCCAGACCAATGAAAACATGAAGCTCGTGAGAGCATGGATCCCCTGTTCCCTTTTCTATAGTTCTTTTTGATTGTATTCTTTTCTGTTTGGCCAGCCAATGGAGAGCATCACAAGGGCAGGTTCCCGGAGGCCAGAACGAGAGACATTCAGCGCGGTGTGGCCGGTGTCAATGATGAAAAATAAACAAAAGAAAAAGATTGAGACTTGTGGGTGGTCTCTCTACCAAGCCCCCGTTGTCCTAGCTCGACCTTGCAGTCTTGTTCTCATTCCTCCTTCGCAACAGACCGGCAAGTCATCTTGGAAGATGATCAGTCCTGCACTGCAGTTCCGCCGGTCCGCCGTCCGTCTGATTCCACATCCTGGTGTTGTTGGAATGTGGTTCCCTCATTTATCCATCGCTGGTGTTTGCCCTGTCTAGCCACCTTCCCAAGATTCCCAAATCCCCCCAGCCCTGATCCGCGAATTCAGCCCAAAAACACCATAACAGCCTGTCCGCGGGAATTGACTTTTATCCAATGTCGAGCCTTTTGTCCTAGCCCCCAAAATGCTATGCCCGATCAATCCCCTGAACTCCGGACCCCCACACTTATGCCCTTGATGCCAGACGGGTATCGAAACAAACATGGACGTTGTGCGAAAATGCGGTCCCAAGGGGTATATGCAGATCGCAAGCCAAGGGGGCGAGTCTAAGCCCAACGCCCCGCCTGCCATCCATCCAGCAAACCCCGAATATCCCTCGTAACGCCTCGTCCCTTTGGCTTTATGATGGTATGTAGCCGGAAAGAAAAAAGTATAAATCTCGAAGAAAGTGGTTAAATCGACCGTATGATTTGCTTGTATGCGAACTGTTTAGTCCCTCCTGTCCCTTTTCCCTCCCAAAAATAGCAGATAACACAGCTTATCATCGATGGCCGTGACTTGGTCCTGTAGCATGTATAGGGACTCCTTCTTCAGTGTTTTCATACAGGTCGAGGCACTCCACAATGCCTGTAGTGAAGTTAGTGAACCCGTCTACAATAGCATTTGCCCAAGAAATGCAAAGTTAAAGAATTGCTTACTCTCAATGATCTTTTCTTCCCATACTCCGTACTCGTAGTCGATCAATCCGTGTCTCTCAATGCCGTCACAGAGCCGAGTGAGCTCTTTCCCCATGTTTTGAAGTCCGTCTTCGGTAATCAAGCTTTGCCCCCGTTGAGGTGGTATGCCGGACTCTACCATGTCCTTTTGTTTCTGCAGCGCAGCAAGCCATGCGTAGTTGAATTCGTGCCACAGCTTGATGCGTTCTGAGTGTAGGCTAGGATTGTCACCTGCCAGTCCTAAAAAACTTAGATTAGTGTTTCCCTTGTCTTGTTACTTGAGCCCGTCTTGTACGTACCCAGCTCAACAACTTTGGTCAGGAGCCAGTCAGATATATTCAAGAGCGACTGGCTTGCCGTTTCGAGTGCACCGTTTCGTATGTTTGTGAAAATCTCCTTCAGTGCTGCAGCGTATTGCTGGTAGGCTTCACCCATCTCAGCCGATTCCGTATAATCCTGCTGCTGCTGTTGCCCTGACTGCGATTGCCCTTGTTGCTGGTGCTGCTGGTGCTGCTGGTGTTGTTGCTGTTGCTGGTGTTGATGTGGATGTTGTTGGTCATCCATGACTTGATCGGATGCACCCGGTTGTGCCATGCCGCCCATCTGTGCCATTCCGCTTGGGTAATTTTGGAGCAAAGTGGCGCGCTGATCGGCTGGACTCTGCTGATATACGGAAGCTGAACCAGAGGAGGCGGGCTGAGCTTGCAAAGCAGAAGCAGCAGCCGTGTTGGTGGCCTCGCTGGAGAAATAGGGCGCGGCTACATCCGCGGCGGACATCATCTGAAGAGCTGCAGGTTGCCGCGCTGGGAACTGCTGAGTGGCATCGTAGACGTTGCTTTGCGCACCCGTTTGCGGAACGCTGTACATCATATTGGGATTATAAGGCCCAAAGTTTTGTGTTTGTCGTGTATCCTGGCCATATTCGGACTGGTATGGCATTGTGTTCTGTGGAATGGCCGCGGAGAAGGCCGCAGACGAGTCCTGATAGTAGCCGCTGTAGCCAGCCGTTCCTCCCATGCCTCTGGCCGCTGTGGGCGATGTGTTGAGAGGGGCGGGGCGATACCTGTCAGACGCGCCGCCGCTTCCCGTCCCGTACGACCTTCTTTGCGCAGCATTAGGATCATGACCCGTAAACCGCGGGTTAACACCAGCACTGGAGCTAGAGCTCAAGGGCGTTTCGTTCTGCCTTCTCCTCCGCGCGTTGTCATCCATACCACCTCGAGGCTGCACGCTGGATGCTGGGGAAGCGCGGGTCCAGCCTAGATGCTTCTGGCAGATAACCGGATAGTGAACAGAGAACGGCCAGTTTGAGTGCCGTAGAAAGGCCGTTTGCGCAACCTGCCTCCTGAGATGATGTTACTCGTAACAGGGCTGGTATGTGTGCCACACATACACACGCACACAGGAGTACCCGCGCGCGCACACCCACTTACACACAGATGAGACGGGTAACCACACAGACGAGCGACCTTGCAGTGTCAGATTGATATTGAGCCGAAGCACCATGAACTCTGCGAACTTGAAAACGCTGGATGAAGAAGTGACGTGACGTGACGTGACGTCTCTCGCTACGTTGCGATGGATGGAAATTTGCACGCAACGACAGTGGTGCGCGTGTGGGCGCGGGAAGTGGGAGGGGAACAGAAACAGGGCAGGATCAGTGGCCGGGGATCTCCCAGGCAATCACCGGAGTGGGCGGGGAACCTGAGGAAGGGTTGGCCAGACTGGATTGCGTGGCGACAGTGTCGACGATGGGACGAAGGAAGCCGGGAGGATTTCTTTCTCATCAGCTTGCCTGGGAGGCAAGTGTAAAAGTTATGATACTGCTACCAGTAGATGTACAAAATAGATGACGGTATCAGTAAGAATAAAGAGTGTCGTTGTTTCTGTCTTTCGCTCCTATTTCTTTTTTTTTTTTTTTGGCTGAGGAGAGATCACAGGTAAGGAAGGTGACAGGAAGAGGTGGCGATCGTGTCAAGGGGATCGTCGACTATGTAAAGCAATGGCCACGAGCGCTGAAGTTAATTTCGACTCGGAGCGTCGGCGTCCTGGCTGGATGGAAAAGACTGGACGGCGGACAGAACTCCACGCGCGTTATGCCTGATTCATGCGCTTGAGTAGGGATGACGATGACCTCTGCCTGACTCCAGAGTTTTGGCTCGGCCGCCCTGTCTGTAGACGCGAACCACACGGGCACAGCGAGCCCGGACGCTCAAATTTTGCTACACACGCACGAGATTAACCAGGATAACTCCGCTGTGAAAAAATGGAGAGCGCGGGCGCCTCTGACTTGACAACCGTTGCAATATGTCAACCAGGACCATCCCAGGTTGCTATGCTGTGTGCGACAAGCAACCACCTTGTACAGCACCCTCGAAGGAGGTACCCAACCCGTAGCGCGTGCCCCAGTGAGCAGCTCGACAACACGAATCGCCCGAGATCCGATCTGCTCGTCTGTAATTCGTCCAAAGTTTGTGAGAGCCAGCTGACGGTGGGGAACTTTATTTCTTTTCTTTTTCACTTTTTTTCTCCCCCTTCAGGCCTCGTCTCGGTGCCTGACAAGGAGAAGTGGCGGGCGCGGATGATCGACAGAAAAGTAAGTGATGAGCTGTGGGATTAGTTCAAGCAGCAACACGGTTCCTGAATGCGAATAGGGACCCAGAAACGAAACAGGCCAGGATCGTGCTACTCCAGAGAAACCATTAATGTTGTCTAGGTGACAACGAACGTTATGACTAGATGCAAGACCAGATTCTCCCAGGCCGACCTACAACGATGGGAGGGAAGCGACGGCCATAGAGTCGAATTCACCCTAGCCACAAAGATTGATGAGTTGGCTGAGAGTTGATAGCAGCATGGAGAAGAGGGAAAAACCTCAACCCCAGTTTCTTTCGATCAATGGAAGTGGATGTGCTAAGAACGACGACAAGAGAAGCGGTATTGATTGATTATAGAGTAAAAGCACCGTCGGATGTAGGGTGAGCAGATCGGAGAGGAGAGCTGGATTATTACAATGTTGTAAGAGGTACTTGTTCCATTTCATGCGTCTAGCGGCACATAACGCCACGATTAGGCTGAGCTCGTAGTGTAACGAACAGATAAAGAAACCAACAGACTAGGTCCGGTTCAAACAAATTCGCCAAAACGAGCAGAGAATAAAATATGCCCCCGCCATCCCGGGACCAAAAAAAGAAGTTACCAAGACGGAAGCCGGGGTGGCCGCGCCGACTGGGGTGAAAACAGAGTGATGAGAAGCGAGATCAAAACGAGCAGGGGGGTGGATCACTGGATCTTGTATGAGCGGGCCCGCGCGCACAGGCTGTAGACTGCAACTTGCGGACTGTTGGAGGTGAACTGTAGGGAGCAGCACTCAGACTCCCGGACACCCCAGCTGTGCTTGGGAGCCGTGGTTTGTACGCCTGAAAAGCTCATAGTTCACGCCTCGGGTGTGAGTAGCTGTTACGCAACAGCCCTGGATGGCAGGGGTCAAAATGCGATGGAGATCCTCCTCCGCGATCCAGTCTCATAAGTCGTCGCGCATTCTGGTGCCCGCCATCGTCAAGCAGTCGTTTAGCACGTACATCATACCCAAGACACAAGACCCAATCTTAGGAGGAACAGTAACGCATCGTCTCACCTCCACGTATTTTGCGCTGCATCTCATATTTCCAACCTCCCGCTCAAAATTACAGGCACAGCATTGAGCGGTAGCGTGGACTAGGAAGTGAACCGCTACCCTGGTGTTGGTCGCTACGTGGGATGGCCACTACAAAGGTCGGCCATTTGAGTGAGGTTTATGCACTTTGTAAATTCATCCGCCATGAGCGCGGACGTCTGTTGATTCAATCGTCGACCGTTTTAAGCTCTGATCCCTAAAACCCTGGGACCGGTCGAACTTGGAGGATGGGGGTGCGTTGCTCCTACCAACCCATTTTCCACCGGAAGCAAGCGACAGGCAGCCTTGGCCCCAGCCTGAGCGTGATGTGACATGACGCATCTGGCAAAAAGTGCAGAGTATCGTCATGATAAATCCCGCTCGCAATGATGTTTTAGCACCCAACCGTTGGACCTTGACGAATTAGCTGTACACCGAAGGTCTCGAAATGGTGCCGCTGATATAGCAACTCATTGTATTGTGCAGTCCTCATGCTCATGTGATCACGAACGAAAGTGAGCGACTCCATCTTGCTGGATCGGTGTTGGCGGCAATAGGTTCCGTCCCGAACAGCGCTACACGGGCGCCCGTTAGAGTGAGCCGTGTCCGCAACGGCTATCTTTGATCTGCTTCTAACAGTGGAAATATTTCACCGTAGGTTTTAGGTTTCCCCCTATGCAACACGCGAATAACGGCGACAGCATTCACGACAGCATCAACGCAATCCCGCGGGCAAATGTAAAAACAGATCGCATCGCTACAATGCCTTAACTCCCTTCCCATTAAATGCTCTTCGACGTGGTCAAAATTTGTTCCAGTGCTGTTGTCTCGTTACTAGAACTGGTACAAAGTACAACTAGAGGACAGTCCGGCATAACGGGACTGCAGTGGATCTGGTCATGATTGATGGGACCCGCTAAGGTTTGCGTGCAATAACTGCAGTAGGTCCATCTGGGTCTCCAGTTCTGGGTTCTTGCCTGTTGTCCTTCTAGGCTTGCCCCGACGGCCGGCCTCTCTGTGTGCACGTCATTAGAAACTTTCCCAACCCTATTTGATGCTTCTCGTAGCCCCGGATCTCAAGAAACCAGTAAGACCAGCAGGAACCTCCCGAGATACGATAAGTACGGGAGTCAACCCACAGAGAATGTCCGTCTGAGGAAAGGAAGAACCTCGTTCGCACGACGAGGATTTACTTGACATTCCAATGGGTGCGGCTCCGAGAAGGATTCCCACGCATTGTTCTATTTTACAAATGCTCCGAATCTAGTCAGCAGTGAGCATTTCTCGGCAACCAACTGCACCCGCGCAGCAAAGGCGCCATCGGCGGCACAGCTACACGAGCTTGTCCTCTCATATCATGCGCCCAGGATCTCGAATGCACGGATCACGACGGTTATTATTATAGCTCTAGTATCAACCAGCGCGTCAAGAATGGAAGTCCGGCACACACAGCTAGCATTGATGTTGCCACGTAGGTACATTGGCATACGACCATCGAGGCATAAACAAATTCCGGCCAACGCCGTGGGGAAATTGTGGCATCATGGCTCAATATTCGTCTGTGACAACCGGCCAAGCAAATTCCCAGCAGGTACTGTACGTCTTGAGGTCCAACCTATGCATCACAGACCGGACGCTTAGCAGCGAACTGGTGCTACCCTGCCTCTCAGCTATCCCCAGACAACGGCCGTGCGAAGACAAGGTACATTTCTCATTTTCTAATTAAAGAACGAATGTTCTTCGACTCCAGTAGCTCTGAAACAGCTTTCTTCAAGTTTAGCGTCTAGTTCCAGGTACTGAAGCGCGGATTGACTTTCTAGATCATCTCTTGACTTCAAACATCATCCCCGCGGATATCCCGCGAAGATAATCGGATGCCTGCTGTCCTGCAAGCGGGCTCCTTTCCTACTATTTTCAACCACAGCTACCTAGTGGCAAACTTTATCATGCTTTCATAATCAATCAGTCAAGTTCGACTCTTTCATTCATGCAACGAGTTGCTGGCCAGTACTGAAGCTAAGTCTGAAGATCTGTTGACCCTTGAACCACGTCTTTTTGGAGAGAAATCAGCGCGAAGTCAGGGACACTTGTCAAAAGTTATTTAGAGAAAGTCATGACATGTCGTAGAGCAACCAGTGAAGGGACTCGCGGACAAACCGGGTTCCAGACCCGTCGCAACCAGTCGCTAAAGCCTCCCCATTGTCCCAAAAGGATAGTCATCCTTTACTCATATCTTATCCTCAACAGGGTCTACACATTAAATCACTTCGGTACCGGTTCTCTGTTGCTTGCTGCTGAGGTTCCCTGATGACAACCGACTCTCATGCTTCCCTGGCCCCAGGAAGCATGTAAAACCGGCATCTGGTCCTGCATCCTGTAAGATCATCATATCGAACAAAAACCCAGAATGGACATGCGCGCTGCGAGGGGCCGCAAGCACTTTGCCAATTGTTCAAGGTCCTTCGCTGGGCGCGATTGGCAATCATGTGCCGTATCTAATGAGGCAATCCTTGCATATGTCAAGCAGCCGCAACCGAGATGCCTCTTAACCTTGTGCGTATCTGCTCATGTTGCGCGCATGTTTGCATCTGGTTTCTGCAGGCAGCGTCAATCAATGGCTATCTGCCCCTTCGCGGCGAAGAAATGTCAGCTCGCAAGACTTCACGCCTGCAGGGATCTCTCTCCCTATCAATGGTGTGCCTCGATGACCTGTTCCAGCCCTAACAAATGCCTGATTGCCTCATATTTGCGTTACTAGTGTCGCTGCGCCGATTGACCATTGCGACATCTCCAGCGTAGGCAATATTTTTCCTGCCTTCTTGACACGGCTGTTAGCCAAGGCGGCCTGGTAGGCAAGCTTTCGCTGAGGCCGGTGAGGTGGGCAACTGAGGGTCATTTTTAAGTATTATCACATGGCTGCAAGTTTGAGAATCTAAGGATTACAGGTACATCGGGGAAAGATTTCATGTGACAGGGAAGTTGCTCCAGCGAGGTTGATTGGTTGTTGGGTTTCTCAAAACTTCTCAAAAGCAAAAAACCCCCGGGGAAAACCCTCGTTTTCAGGTATCCAAGATCACTCTCGCCTCATTTTTGCCGAGCGGCGTCTCGGTAGGCCGGTTTTTTGCATTCTTCGGGGGGCCACGCGTGGCTTCGGTGGAGTAAGGCTTACACGTCGATCTATATTATTCATTGATCGTCAGACAGGGCATGCCTAGAACAAGTCGTTCGAGCAGCGATATGGTTGTCATTGGCCAATCTTGTAAATCCTAAGGTCCTGGCATGATTTAGATCTCTCGAGGCAAACTTCTCTTCCCGTTTTCATTGACGTGCCATCCAATCCACCATCTTCAACACCAAATCTTCAATCTAGCTAAGGTTGGGTAGGCTCGATAAGGATTGATCATGCAGCACCGATTTGAGGCAATGACAACGATGGCGTGATATTTTACCTCCTGCTTGACAGCATAGATTGTTGGCAATATTGAATCTCTCATCAGGAAAGAGCATGGATACATGCGTAACACGTTGTTGTCGTCTTCCACAACACCAGCTCGCGTCATTTCATCCACTATCAAACATTATGCTTGGTATCGATGTGGTATTCATGCAGGCTGCGCATTTACTTGCTGGCCTTCGAGAGTGGGGTCCAAACAAATTGCCAAACAATGCACGCGCGCCGCCCATGAAGCGCGGCGGACGCAGACAGGTGACAGCTTTCGCGTTTTCTGACAACTCAGCCCTTTCTTCTAGAAACATTCTCCCGATTCTCAGCTCGGCCGTCCACTACCTCTTCGACATGCAGAGCTGGCCTACCGTAACGCACCTTCGCGGCCCTTCGTCGAATGTCCTCCATCTCGGCTTCGGGGGATGGGACTTCTTCAGGTCCGTGCAGAATTTTTGTCGAGATGAGACATCATGCGAGGCCGGCACTGTCAGCTTCAGCTTTACAGAGAAACATGATTTCATTCTGGAATCATGGACAGTAATAACGCGGCAATCCAGGAGTACTGCCCTATCAACACTTGGCATTTCTGACGGATGGAAGTCCTAGGTATCAGCAATAATTCCCGATATTTTCTAACCGTCATGATTGACCCATTGCTGGTGGCGACTGAGGACTGGTCGGTATCGCTCCCCCACCAATTTACGGCTACAGTATAGTGTCGTACGAGTACTAATAAGCAATCGCCCCTTACTATTGTGCGCGAAGCAAGACCTAATTCTGGAGCATGTGGTTTCATTTTCAGGAGTCTGATACCGTGGAATACGGCAGCTTGCAGGATAATCGTACACGGCAACGGTCAGATTTTTACCATCTGATTGACCTGTACATGTGCTTTGAAAAACTTCAAGCTGATTAGCAGCTACCAACCAATTCGCGTTAATTTGAAAACACCAACAGAAAGTTGGAAAATCTCGACGGATTCGTGTGCCATTCCTGCCAAACTCTGACCAGGACCAGGTCAAGGGCCCCCCTCCCCCTGGCCTAGACAAGAGGGCAGGCTGGCAAACGACCGATGGCTAAATAAAGCCACCCAAAAACCATCACTGGCAGTTTGACGAACCGACAGCGGTTTCAATGCGAGGTTTTTTTTCGGTTTGTTCGAGGAGCAAGACTAATGCAAACTACAGACGCGGTGAATCACGCATATCAAATTGAATAATCACGCCTTGCGACAGCCCGCTTTGACATACTCACTCTACCGCATTTCTGCACCAGAAAGATCGACACGAACCAAGCGATATCCCCCCATGCGGTAAAAAAAAATTCAAGCCCAACAGGTCACCACTGTATTTTGAGGGTGTCCGATTCGGCTTTGATCCTTTTCCGCCCACCACCTCGGAATCCCTCAAACATGTCCCAGATAAAGCTTCTGCCTCCATTGATTGTAGTGCAAAGCCAGAGGAATATCAGCTTTGTCATGTATCTTTTGTGGACTCGGAGCAGCGCGCTGCAGAAGCCATGAGAAAAATGCGTAGAGAATCACTTCATTCCAAGTGCCGATCCTACCACGGTTCTAGCCTAGCTGGAGTACCAACGACGGTTGTGATATTAGAAACTGCAGGAAGGTCACTTGGTCCGTGTCGATTTGTCTGGGGTAGAGATGCGGTATGTACAGCAAACGCGCCCTGATATATTAGCCGGGCCACCTGACCTTGTCACCGTGGAGTAAATGCGGCCGGTGGGCATGGTCATCATACATGCTTTGCGGACGCTGGGTGTCCTACAATAGAATTCTGTTTGACGAGGTTGTGCATGTTTCTGAATATCTACCGGTTTGCATTGCATAATTGATAGCAGCAGGGATTCTATGTTCATAGAGTTAACCAATGCCGGAAAACAGTGACGCTGAGCTGGAGGGCCAAGAAAGACTTCCGTTTTGTCGTAGAATGAAAGTAGTATATGATATCTAGTTGTGGATCGGTCAAGGGGTGCTTTTAAAGCCTGTCTCTCAGACTGGCATTAGTCAATTACGGTTGTTAATAACAGCCCTGCCGAAGCCAAATACCAGGGCATATAATTCGCCCTGGCCTAACGCTTACTTCGCCCTAAATATTCTGCTCATGTGCCCACCGGTATCGCATACTTGACTAAACGCCCATGGACATCTTGAGAAGCAAGTACTGTGGGTCAGTACAATGGCCAAGCACTTGGGGCGAAGCGAGTATATTTAGGTGGAGCCTGAAGTCATCTAGGGACTTCACATTAAGCTTGGGAAGGAAATATAGGAGCAACGTCGAAGATCTGATTCGCTGACCACAGGACAAAACTATAGGAGGTTGGCTTTTTCCAGGATCACCTGGTTTCCCCGAGATGATTCGGACTTGTGCCGGGACTACAGTATACTGTACGTGCTATTTGCCGGCCGAAGTGATCCGCTCATGATCCACTTCATTCGACGGGTATTATGGTTTCTTTCTCATGTGGGGTATTTCCAGGAACTTGTAACGGCATTAAGGCTTTTCAAGCCCCCATTCCAAGGGCCCAACCTGCATGAACATGTGGGAAGCCTGTTTGAAACAGGCTCTACATACCAGATCCGGAATCGATTCCTGGCCTTCTACCCCTCTTCCTCGGTGAAGGAAGGGGTCGGGAATGGAAGGGACACAGACAATCTCCTAACATAGAATTGATACGTTTTACAATGCGTGGCCAGACGCGTCCTCGTTCCTGTTCAACAGGCCCACGAGGATCAGATGCTCCACATTTACAAGATTAGAATTCGAGTAGATAGGAATCGGTGAATCGACAGGGCTGCTAACCTTCCTGGTGTGTTTCCCCCAGTCCGGGACGTGCGATGAGTGAGACTGAGGAAGCATGGAAGACGAGCATGTGAAAAAACCGCCCCCACGATCGGCTGACTTGAACCACCAGCCATCAGCTCAACTTTCATTCGCCGCCTGACTTGTATGGGAAGCCGAATCACCTAGGATAGTTAATTATGGTGCGGTCTTGTTTTATCATAGACTAGGAGACGCGTATCCTACACGTTGCAATGATGTTTTTTTTTTTCGTGGGCAATAGCACCAAATCTGTGCTGAGATACTCATATCTGATATTCAGCCCTGAGGAAACAAGGAAATCCTTTGAAGCTTATTAGCCCTGTCAACTTGACAACCCGCGGACTCCCAGTCGAGGTAGCGAGCCGAACCCGAAACCCAAAACCCCAACTTCACCGTGAAAGATGGGAAAAACCCACCCATCTACCAAGGACATCGCTACCAGAGGAATCTGCTCCGAAGTCCAAACCAGCCGACCATGTCATGCGCCGAACCCGGCTCGATGGCATTTTACAAACACAGCGATATGCTCGCCAATCCAAGCGGGACTGAACGTTCGTGCATCCTTCATCCTCATGGACCAGGCCTTTTATTGGAAAAAGACAGGGCTTTGCTGGCTTGTTGACCACAAGACATGCAACGGTTTCGAAAATGGGCAGTGCGGAATGACAGGAACAAGCGCTCTAATTACACCCTCCTTGCCTACCTGCCTGCCTGCCTGCCTGCCTGCCTATCTACCTCACAACTACCGAAACTAGCAATATAGGGCCATCGATTCAGGGCCGATGACATCGTATGAGAATATCTAGAAACCCAACTAGCGTCTGTTCCCCGCCTTATCTCTGATAACCACTGGTATCACCCAGGGCAGGGCATGGCTCATCAGACCGGTAGTAAGTAGGACAACCGTACGAGCCGAAATCTTAAACCCGTAGCCCGGCCTCGCCGCCAAGAACGTTTCAAAAAAGGGCTCGTCATCATGCTATTTCGAGTGGCCGATAACCGGTACACGGCCGTTTTTTTGTGTGTGTGTGTGGCCCAGGGTCCGCATCACGCACAGGCAGACTAAACGGTCGTTCCTGGCGCCCAGGTCCTTTCCCCCCCTCCTCCCACCTTCCATCGGGCTGCTCAGGGTCCATGCGCGCTTCTTTCAGCTGAAGAGAACCGCATCCCGATTTCCTAATCGATATAGCAAGAACCTTTGCGTCAGACTTAGTGGAGGATAGTATGCGGTAATTCACGTGCACGAAACGCGGTAAGCTGTGTGGGGATGCAGAGCTCTGATGGTCGTTTCGGGGCTATGTCGGACATTGTCGTCGCGGGGGAAGGCTGAGGGTGCATTGCTATGCATGGCATTGGCTTTCTCCCGGATTAGGCTAGTGACGATAGTTACACATATGGACACGGTTCGCCAAGAGATAGTGTAGATGCATTTACAATTTTTTTTATTTCATTGTTGCTATAGCATTGTGAAGAATAGTACAAACGTCATGCCTTGGCTACGTAGATCGATTGTCCTGGCCAGCATTACGAAACGGCAGTACTGGAGGAGTGGGACCAAGCCATCTCCTCGTCCACGCCTCCTATCTGCCGTCTCGGTCTGAGGCGATTCAGGATCAAGGTCCAAGTGGCATACAGCGCAAAGCCTTTATGAAAACTGCTTGAGGACCGCGAACCAGCCATTGTAGCCATAGAAGCATTGTCCGACGAAAAAGCCCCTGGCTCATCGCTTGACCCAGGCGGGCTTCTTCCTAGCTTTGAGATGACCGTGCTTCTTTCTCTCCACGGCTCTGGGGTCGCGAGTGATACAGCCAGCTGGGAAGTAGTCAGAATATTGTCGGTAGATATGAAGGGGGTGGGGATAGCGCGATGGAGTTTACTTACCCCTTTTCAGTGAAGCCTTGAGAGCAGGTTCGTGAACACACAATGCCTTTGATATGGCCAATGCTAGGGCTTCAGCCTGACCCGTGGTACCGCCTCCTGAGACTTTGGCCCAGATATTATACTTGTCCAGGCGATCGGTACATTTCATCCCCCAGATAGCGCTCTCGCGATCATGAAGGCGGCCAAAGTAGTCAGCCAGAGTCTTACCATTCACAAAGACCTCGCCCAGCCCCTCGACTACATAGGCAGTCGCTACTGAAGACTTTCGACGGCCGGTAGCACGGCTACGGCCCCAATCGTCCACAGGATGAACCTTGGACTGCGTCAGGTAGTAATTGACGTCGCGAATGAATGGCGACAAGCCCTTGCGCACCTCTTCAGGTACGACATCGGGATGGATCATGTTCAGGCGCCTGCAGAGCTTCATGCACTCGGCAAAGTCGCGGCCTTTGACCTGCTCCCCGACGGACATGCGGTACTGATCCTTCGTACGCCATGCTGTCGGTGTTGCTTGGTCCTTGGGAACCGTGGGCAAGACCGCGTATTTGCGGGCTAGGTCCTGCACTACCACGTACGCGTCGTCGAATTGGGGTTGGCGCGAGAAATATGCTGGCGACGCGGGGACGGGACGCGCATAAGTGAATTTGACTTGTCTCGTGGATGTTTTGCGGAAGCCGCTATCACCACTGAAAGGTCCACCGGTGGATGGAGAATCTGGTGTTGGTCCTTCTCCATTACCGGTGTTGCCGGGAGGAGCACCGTTGGGTGAGTTCTTATTCAATCCCGAATATTTGGGTGGTTCTGATAGAGCGACGGTCGCGCTGATCGGGGTTTCAGAGGTGGGTGGTTGTGACTCCAGTGATGCCAAGTGAGAGCTTGTTGTCGCTATCGCCCTCGATCCTGAACTTTTCTCCCAACATGTGCTGTTTGAGCCCTTTCTGCCAACATCACCACATCCTCCTCTCAGCGGGTAGACTAGTAGAGTTGATCTTGTGGCCGGTCGCACGTCTCGCAGACAGCGCAGTGTGAGTTTATTCAGCAAGGACATGATC
>JAOYMO020277867.1:0-29022 GCA_025802455.2 Iodosphaeria phyllophila | reverse complement strand
CTGGGGGGAAGGGAGGTTTGGTGGTTGTCGTTATTTTTTCCTTTGTTGTTATTTTTTTGGGGGGGGTTTTTTTGGGAATCCAAGATTCATGATGGGCTATGACTTTATGATCGAACGGAGATGAACATTGAGCTTGTGCTGGGGAAGGAGTGAAGGAAGGAATCAAGGAAGGAAGGGAGGAAGAAGGAAAGGGGAGTTGGAAGTTCCACGAAACGAGACGAGCTGAGCTGAGCTGAGCTGAGCTGAGCTGAGAAGAGGAATTAAATACTTAAATACTATTTGCTGTTAACACACATCCACTGGGTACTTGAGTAATGTGATCTGCCGTCTGATGCGCGTTGTGATGCGTGATGATCAGGTCTTGTAGGTTCAGCCGTCCTGTTGAGGTGGGCGCATAGGAAGACGGGGCAAGTACTTCATACCGGTCCGGCAGGAGAAGCAGTTTCCGTATGTTCTCGACCCCCAAAACGGGAAAAATGGGTATCCTGACTTGTGTTCCAAACGCGAGTTTGCTGGCGCGAGTAATCGTTGTTAGGCTGTTGACGTGCTAGCTGCAAGCTGGAAGGCGGGCCATGTTGCAGTCTTCTAGCGTTCGCTATTGATACTTGTGCACAGACCACTCCTGTTAGAGCTGGCTGGCTCCTCCTCCAATGCACGAAAAGACAATCGCTGAGATTTGAACTGCGATTAAGAACAGCATCGACATAGCTGCTATTCATCACGGCATTGGGTTGTCTTGAAAGGCTGAATGTGCAGTGCAAGATGGAGGGTTAGTCGCTTCAATGCACAGCACTCGCTTTTCTTGACAGTGTCGCGACAACGTTATTGTTGACTGCGTTGTCGAACTGTGCACTGAAATTCTGCCCACTGGTACAATCGGCACAGCTCCTTCTCACAGCTCCTGGTCCTCCTCATTCAGGATCGCGTCCCGGAAGCCAACCATCTAAGAACATAGAACAAAAATTGCGATGAATTGGACGCACGCACAATAAGTGATAAGAATATTTTCATCTCACAATAGTACAGAAATACCACCACATTTCTTAACCATGGTGTGAATTCCCCTCATCTCTACTTCAACCACCACCACCCATCGCATCCCCCTTAGCCCACCTTCCGCTTCGTTCTGTCTTACCTCCACTGAACACACTCACTCATTCCTCACTTTAGTCTTCTTCTGCCGCCGCCTTCGGCACCCAGGCAGACGACCTCACCATGTCCATCCGCTTTAAGCACGGCATCCACACCCTCTTCCTCTTCGTGCAGCCCGACAGCAAATTCGCCGCCATCCGCGCCGAGCTCCTGAGTGCCCTGCAGGATCGGTATCCAGACGGACTGCGTCTCGCCCCCGACGGCGAGGAGAGCGAGAACGCCCCGCTACCCGACGACCCGGACCAGATCGCCCTGGGCGTGCCCAAGAACGCTGCCGATCTGGCCGAGGGCTGGAAGACGCTGAGCGTGAAAGCGGGCGATTCGGCGGCTGCCAAGGGCTTCAAGGATGGCACGGTGGTGGCGTTTCGGTTTCTGGGTGAGGAGGGGGAGGATGCCGGTGCGGGGGGGTTTAGTGTTACGGTGCCGGTTTTCGAGGAGGTGGAGGTGGAGGGGGAGGCGGATGCGGATATGGAGGGGGACGGAGATGGGGAGGTGGAGGGGGAGGGTGAGGATGTGGAATGAGGGGGTGTGTGGGGGAGATGGTGCCATGGACAGGGAAAGAATTGGGCCGTCGAAAATTCGAGTCCACCAGGGAAAATGGAGTTTGGGGTTTACTTGGAACGAAACGAGAATTTGCTGGACGTATGGGGATGGATGATACCAAAGCGCTACGAGGTTGAGCTCGGGTTTATTGCAGGAGTAACCCTCATCTTGAAGATATACTGCTCGGATCCTTGCCCGTCATGGCGTCTTGTTGGCTACTCTGATCAGCTATTTTGAAGAAGGATCTTCGTACATTCACAATCAGGATGCCTAAAGTCATTCATATGGGTTGTTTTGCCACCTTGGGAGAGCCATTTTGGTATGACTAACTATACCCGCGAGCAGCTCAGTACCTATCCATAATCCAGTTCCTTTTCTCTGCAGATCCCATCTTGTTCAGATAGCTGATCTCGGCCTTTTTGACCTTCATATATCTCTCCACGAAGGCAGGACCCAGCAGATCTGACGCAGTAGCATTTTCACTCAAGTAGCGCAATGCCTCCGGCAGGCTGCCGGGAAACTGGCTAGTGATGCCGAATTCCTCCCCCCGCCCGTTCGCCGTGACTTGCGCTGCATCCTCCGGGCAGTCTTTCCAGGTGAGCTCTTGCTTCGCCTGCACGCCCCATGCCCCCGCGCTGAGTATGGCGGCCGCGGCGAAGTACGGGTTCGCGAGCCCGTCCACCGCCTTCACCTCCCAGTGGCTATCCTTGCACTTGCGTAGCGGCGCCTCTTTGTTCTGCGTGCCCCACATCACCCACTGTCCGCCGGCCCACGCGCTATCTTTCATGCGTTCATAGCTGACGGGACTGCTGTATGTGAAAGCGAGCAAAGCCTGGAAGTGGTGGAGGATGCCAGCATAAACATGTTCATAGACTTCCGGCGTGTCTCCTCCGGAAGAAGATACCGACATGTGCATGTGCGAGCCGGTACCACAATGCATGGGCGAGGGCTTGGGGTGCATCGTCATGTGGAAGCCGCGGCGGGCCGCAACGCCCTCGAGAATGTGACGTGCGTGGACGAGCGTATCACAGGCCTCGAGGGGTGGCAGTGGAGGTAGCACGACTTCGTACTGTCCAGGCGCGTTCTCGGCATGGAACTGCTCAATCAGGATCCCGGCGGCTTCGAGACAGTCAGATATCTCATCAATGGCGGAGTTGAAGTTGCCCGCGTGTCCTATCCCGGCGGAGGAGCGAGCAGTGGACCAAGCATGGCCGTCATCGTTGTATGGAGCGATATACTTCTCCTCGGAATGGCCAGAATCGAATTTGGGGTTACGCCGCATGATACAGAATTCGATCTCGAAGCCGAGCAGGAACGTGAGGCCCTGGCCGGCAGCTTTGTCGAGGGTTCGGCGCAGCACCGTACGCGGGCAGAGCTCGGTTTCGCCGTCATCCTGCTCCTCTCTGAATTCCACCATGCAGCTGACGTGTCCCAGGGCTGGGCCAAGCTTCAAGCTGCCCCAGTCGGGATGTGCACTGTACATGCCTGTTGCATTGGCGTCGGGAATTATGTGATCGATCTGTATCATGCTGAGCGCAGCCTTGGTGATGTGAAGCATGATGGGCTTGCCGGATTCAAGCGTCGCCAGCGCTCGTTTCATGGGGATGAGGCGACATCTTGGGGTTGCGGTGTAATCCAGCCATGCCAGGCGGAGCCATTTGCAGTCAAGACTCCGAAGTGTGTCGAGTACGACCTCGGGTGGAGACTTCCTGGTCAACGGGGCTTGATGGTTGGTCATGGTTGAGGAGTTCTCAAGAATCCTGGGGACTTCATGGGGTTCAAGCTTCAACTTGTAAAGCGAATTGGCGTTGTTGTAGAGAATATCTTGGACTAGCTGGATCGCCTGTCTTTCAGTCACCTGGTCACTACGCACGAGCTCCGGCATAACCTGGTAAATGTTTGTCAGGGATAGACCCGCAGTAAGCGGCGGGACAAGGGAATCTCACAGTACGCAGGGTGGCTCGCAACTGCTCCGTCGCTAAAAAGTACGTCTCTGGGAACCAGTGCCCATCAGTGCTCCAAAGAATCTTGGACCATGGGCAAAGTTCCAAGATCTGCTTTATAACGTTCTCCTCCCCGCCGCGGCTTAGGAAAGGGAAAACTTCCCCAATATCGGCATAGACATTGCTGTACATCGTCGCTAGGTACCCGGTCTCCCGGGTCCAGGGATAGCCCGCGTGTAGAAGGACGATGGGCACGGCGGGGAACTGGCGGATGAAAGTTTGGAGATATGAAGGGGATGACTTGGCTAGAGTGATGTCGTTATCCCCAAGACCGGTGTGGAATTGAATAGGCTTCCTTTTATCGGCCTCACACTCGCTGATGATCACCGCCGTGCGCCAGAGGAAATAGTAGAGTAATTGGCGATGATGTGCTCTCTCAAATGGATCTTCTGTGCTACTCTCGTCGTTACGTGCCGGGCAGGCTTGATTTAGCCTTAAGAACTTTTCCTTACCGCTTAAATGGTCTTCGCTTATAAGCTTGAAGGCCAGTGTTGCCGCTTGGGTCGTGGCATTAGATAAGTAGGGTACATCCAGACCTCCTCTGTAGCAAATGATGCTCTTGAAGCCGACCACAGTGCTGTTACCGAGAGCCCCATGAATCAAATCAGTAAATTTCTTCGCCATCGATCCGAATGCTTCCTCGGAGCTGCTATGCTTGGGCTCCTTTGCGTCCAGCGCACTCAGACTGCTATAGATGAAGTCCGTCGCCACAGCTTCGATGCGAATGATACGCTTGCACGGCGAAGTCACCAGCTGGTCATGCCACAAAACTTCCTCTGTCTCACCATGCATGCCAAGACCGTCATCAATAAGCACCGTTGCGATCCCCCGCATGCACTTGCGTGCCCAGACATCGCCGTTCGGGCTCTCGCTCTGCTTCTGGGCGATGGCCGCCTTGACCGAAGTCCAGTCGGGAGCACAGCCGAGGGAGGATGCTAGTTGCTGGGTCGCGCGGATGTGCGCCAGACTAGACCACGAAGCCTGTAACGCATCATCGCCGGCTTCCGAAGCAATGGATTCAAGTGGGTAGCGGCTGAGATGGGAGGCCTTCAAGAGCGGGTGTGCGTGGTGGTCGATTATGGGGGTGTTGTCGATAACTTTGTAGAGCTGTTTGGGATTACCCATTTTCCAATGATATTGGAGGGGATTCAAGCGGAGAGTGTAGTGATGGATGCTGCGAGATATGGGCTGGGGGTCATATACAGTGTCAAGTAGGTAACCAAAAGAAAGATCCCGTCCAAACCAAGACAGCTTGGTGCTTTCTATGCGTTATTTGTATATAGAGCTCAGGGATCTTCTATGCTGCTAAAGACGCTGGTGTGTATATGGGTTGAAGGAGACCAAGACCTGCAAGCAAGACTCTACTTGTTGGCGGAACTATAGGGAAGGCAAGATAAAGAAAAGGGTATTCCTGCCCCCGGTAGGTATCCTGAACTAGCTATCCTGAGCAAATCGTTGAGATTCGATAGACTTGTGTGAGCTTCCGGGCGAAAGTGATCTACTGCCGGTGCAGATCTCTCAAGACTAGACAATACTACTATTGCCTGCTATTGTACGACCAAGGAGAGACAAGCAGGGCGGGTGATCTAGTGGTGATCCTAACCGCCAGGCCCGGTAGTAAGGATTGCGGAAAGCTTGTCGCATTGTCGGTTGTTTATCTGTGCAGTAGCAGACGTGGGGTCTCTGTGATGACGCGAGGGACCCTGCTACCTCACTACTAGGTGTGGCCTCGTGCAACCCCCGTCGCCGTTCGAACAGCTCGTTTTACATGCATATAAAACGATAATCTGCAAGGGATTGTACTGCAAGGAATCGAATCCTTTTAATGCAGGCTCCATCCGTGACCATCCCATCTGATGGTGCTTCGACCTGACTGTCGCCGTATCCGATATTGTTAGAGCAGGCGGTAACACAGTAGATACACGCAAAAGCGCGCAAGGCGGGAATTTTGAAAGTAAACAAGAAGTGATGCCTCAAGCCAACGTGGACGCGGACAACGTGCCCAAACCCAATATTGATTCGAAGCTCGTATTATATGAGACCCAGGAGGTGCGGAGCCACAAGACCGGGAAGTAGGTTGTCTATCTTGGATAAGTAAATTAGACCGTAACGTCTGTATCACCCACTCGGGACTCCGGCCACGCAGATTAGAGTCTTTTTAAGTAAATGAAATCGACATAAGTTACTTGGAGTTTATCGTAGCCCAATGGGCCCAAATCTACTGTGTACAATAATATCTAACGATCCACATTTACTAGCGTGTATTACATAAGCACATTACATAAGCCTTCGGATTAGACAGTTCAGGCAGCAGAAGGTGATGGAGACTATGAAGACGAGC
The DNA here is from genome assembly GCA_025802455.2 of Iodosphaeria phyllophila. Classification (NCBI taxonomy): domain Eukaryota; kingdom Fungi; phylum Ascomycota; class Sordariomycetes; order Amphisphaeriales; family Iodosphaeriaceae; genus Iodosphaeria; species Iodosphaeria phyllophila. Next base: position 22,983 of record JAOYMO020277867.1, on the reverse strand, counting down.
CACGCGTAACCGTACCGTATCGAAAGATTACTACGGCATTTAGTAACTCAGTTGAGTGGGAAAGGAATTACAATCGAAACATTGTATTGGCCTTTCCGTACCAGGAGTTCGTCGGTTTATTGGTTGAAATAAAGTCTTTCAGTAGTACCATAGGCGAGGTCAACACTAGCTAAGCAAGTTGACAATCATGACCTAGTAGAGTCAATTCAGCATTGGTTGGTTGCGATCGGCTTGGATTGGGACTTGAGAGCTCAAAATCCTGGCACGCGGTAGTCAATCCGAATCACTTGAAATCATGATCAATAGCTCGGTTTTCGCTTGTGCGGTTATTCAGATCACGTGACTAGCCTATCCACTTCCAAAGTTCGTTTTTGCTCGGGTTTCTTGCACTGTGTGTAGGACGCTCTTGCAATCGCAATTTACAGGCAACCCGTTTTGTCAGGAAGTCTAATGGAGCTATTCTGGATGATACACCGAAGTCCATGAAACTCTCTCTTATACCGCCACCCGACTGCAGCTGTGATGTACCAAACCGGTACCGGTAGGCAACTCATGCCCCCGCCAGGCTTTCTTCAAATATCAAGATTCTACGTATCATGAGATTTCATTACTGACACTGACGAACAATGAGATTATCACTAATAATAGGCTATCAACTGATTCATCTTGACGGGATCGATTGAAACGGCTCAGTCCCGATTTCATAATGGTAGGCACAGTTGGACAGGTATTGAAAATGGCAATGATAAGATTGTAAAGTGTTATTTTCTTTTACAAAAAAACACGGTTAAGCAAAGCTATGCTAGACACTACCGGTACTGTACATATCCCATAACTACCTGATTGCGGAACCAGTACCTGAACAATCACGCTGGTAAGATCCTCGGTTATACAAAACAATGAAACTGGTTCAAGGGCATCCACAAATATCGAAAAACAAAGAAACTGTTCCAACATGATGAGGATTACATCGTCGCAGCAACGATTCGGCTAACACCGCGGCCTCACCCTCACGCGCTTTCACCATCTTTCCGGACTTCAGGGCTGGGAGGATGGCTTCTCCAAACTGTAGATTCTCTGGCGCCTTAGAATTTCCTTTTCTTCGGATCGGGTTCGTCTCTTTCATCTCCGTAGATGTCCTCCTCCTCTTCGTCGTCAAAATCCATTTCATCCGCTCCCCTCTTCGTTCCCACAAGGGTGCCAGGAGGCGGCCCCGGCGGTGGGCCCATCGGGGGCGGTGGGCCCATCAGAGGCGGCGGGGCCATATGAGGCGGTAGGGCCGCCGGGGGCGCCGGGGATGCCGTTGCACCTCTACCAGCACCACGTCCCCAACGACCCCTGATACGTCCCCTACCACCTCGCGCCGTCGAGCCTTGTCCGCGCCCACCGGCCTGATTCGGCTGGTTCCCACCTGGGATCACTTCACCCGCGGCTGGCTGGTTTTCTTGTACCTTGGTTTTCCCACGACTGCCTTTATCTTGGGGCGCTTTCAGTGCCCGGCACGCCCTGCACATCTTGACGTACCGAACCGCGCCCCGGGCACTGTGGAGTTCGACCTGGGGCTTGATCTGCCAACAACCCCATCTTTTCAGATCGTAAATGCACATGCGATGTCCTGGAATTCGGCATTGCTGCCTTTGTGCGTCCATGCAATCTTCGCAAACCACCGGAGTGCCTGGACCCCTCCTAGACTTGCAACTTGGCTTGACTAAGCCGCAGCAATAGCAAGCGTTGGGGTTCGGAGGGAAAGGAAAATTAAGGTCACCGGGCTGAGCCGCGGGTAATGCAGCCTGAGGCCCTGGTGGCTGTACAGGGCCACCGAAAACCGGGCCCACGGGGCTCTGGATTAGCTCTTGCGCTGAAGGGTTGGGAATTATTACTTGCCAAGGATTTTGCGGAGGGTTTTCAGCAGGGGGCAATGCAGGTGGGAATCCCTGGGTAACGGGTCCCGGCTGGGGATTTTGGAAGCCAGGCTGGGGATCTTGGAATCCGGGCTGGGGATTCTGGAAGCCCGGTTGAGGATCTTGGAATCCGGGCTGGGGATTTTGAAAGCCCGGCTGGGGATTTTGGAATCCGGGCTGCGAATTGTCGACGTCTAGTGGCGCTGGAAATGGTACTTCTTTGTTCCATGCCTCGATGGTAGAGGTCCAATCCATGTGGTCGACTTCATCTTCAATGTTCACGTCCTGGAAGGGATTGTCTTGATTTTGGCTCACAGGTTGGCCCTCAGAAGGCCCTTCCAGTTGAGTTACATTCTGGTCCTCTAAGGGAGGAGACACTGAGAGTCTATCCAATAAATTCGCGGCGCCTGCGATCTCTTCTTGTAGCTCTGCTTGATCCTGATCCCAAGGCGTCCAACTGGGTTGGCCAGAGACATGGGTGGGAGGAGTTGGGCTGAATATAGCGCCAGAGCCGAAAGGCGCTGCATTGCCAGGCGGGGGGGGGTTGGGGACTTGCGCTCCGGGGAGCAGTTGTGGGTCTACCGGTAGCCATTTCTGTTCAGCGTTTACTCCGGCGGGTAGAATGGGTGGCGGATTTAGGTGCGGAAACTGGTCTGCGGGAGCATTAGCATGAGCAGGGTCCTCCGCATTCCTGTACAGATTTGGGATTTCCTGCACGCTATATAGCGGTACGGATTCTCGGAGCCCCGCTTCTGCCAAGCGAAATAGATTTGAAGGCGGCTCTAGGGGCTCATCAGAGTCTTGTTGTATTGAATCTTGAGCATTGTCAGCAGGCAGTGCTAAGTCTTCTTGAATTCCACCACTTACGGCGGCGCCTCCAGCTTCAGGAACGGGTGCTTGATCAAATGGAGGTGTGCGAGGCACACCATCATCGACGCTGGGCGTTCGGTCAAAACAACAAACTCCGGGCCCCAAAAAGTCTTCCATATGGTGGTTGTAATATTTGTGGTAACCACAGAGAGCGGTTTTGCGATGGATACTCGTTTCTGTGAGAAAATTTTGGCACCACAAGCAGACCGATTCCCATGACGCGAAATGGTCGCTGGTTTTTTTGACGTACCCGCATCTTTGGCAGCACCGATACTCCCGTAAATTTTGAAGATCAGGAGGAAGCCCTGATTCATAGCCGAGGTATTCTGTGATGACTCGGGGCGCTGCAATGAAATCGTCTGCCATGGTTGTTCTGCAAATGTAATTGCTTGGAGGTGGGTTCTTGTCGATTTAATCGTTTGATTGGCAATCCAGATAAACCGACATCGATCGGTGGCTCGCTTCTTATATACGCCATGTCCATAGATTTTACGTCTGAATAGTCAGTATTGATTTCAAACCGTATAAGCATTCTATATTGAACAAATTTGGCTGGGCGGGAACGTTCTCGATTTTTGCCGTCCGTTTTGTCCAATGAACCGATCCCATTGTATGTTCATGAATTTACGAAGAATTCCTATGAAGAAAGCAATGTCAGGCGGGGCTTCCAGCAACTCTCTACGAGTGAACAGGTCAGCTACTAGACGTGACAATGTGAGAGTTGGTGATCAACATTCGAGAGCAAAATCCAGGTAAATTGTCTATGGGGATTGCATGAACGTAGTATGTATTTAGCGACATATCTCGATGTGTTCCCAATCCTTTGTTACTATTCATTATATCGATAAAGAAACCCGAAATAGCTAATAATTTGTTTTCATAGCTCATAAGGTGAATGACATGCGAACACACAGGCCAAATCGAACACAGACACCACGGTGAGGAAATTTTGCCTAACAAGGGGGGAAAGCTATCCTACAGGCAAACCTCGGGTTCACCAAAGGAAACGATGCCGTACCATTGCCGCAAGCGATCTCGAAATAGACAACTTCAGGTCTCTCAAGATTGAGCATTCTCGGAAAGAACCCCCAGATACACTTGCACCTTATGGATTTGAATTCCGATCGTCTCCCGAGCAATCTGGACCTTTTGGTAGGTAAAATTATGAGAGGATAAACATCCGAGGTAAGCACATATTTATGTGTAATAAATCTCGTGGAGCCTGGAATTCTTGGCTGAGTTAGTGATAGGACACTATCAGCAGCGTCAGCAGCAGCAAGAAGGTCTCTCGACATACTACCGTCATGACAGTTACCAGTAGGTCACTTAGCTTGATTTTTTCCATGAGCATGTAGCCAAGAACAGACGCGACATTTCCATGGCTAGAAATATAGCCTAGGAATAGTCATCAAGACGTTTTGAGTTACTAGATCCTTCTTTATTAAACATGTATGACTCCACACAATTTTGTCGTGTTCAAGTCACGACAAGAACAACCCAGATATTCATCAAAGAACACATGTTGGTGTTCAAGCGCACCATTCCCTACAGTACCAGTTTATAGGAACTGAAAATATTCCGAGATCTTAGTGTATCACGTAACAGCCAAAGAGGAAATATAGACGTCCATCATGTCCCCTGGTTGATTCGATCTGGAAAGAGGGGTTGCGACTTGCTGCAAGAGATGTATGTCATGGTAAATGACTTGCATTTGTGGGTCTGGAAGCTGAGAAAATGTTCACAATGAAGGCTGTGCTCAATCCCCAAGGCCGGCCAACAAAATCGAAATTTACTCTAAATGGCATGCTGTGACGCTACTTCTTTGTCCAAGGGTCTAGGAAGAAATGTCCAAAAGATACAATCATTCTTAATAATTCGAAGGAATCTAAAAGTGGAGCGCGGATAGCTTGCCCGCCTAAAGACGTCAAACTGAAGCAAGTGACGGGTAATTAAATATGATTGTCGAGCTTTTCGTAGAGCGATTTTAGAACTAAATACATGAAGAAGATTCCGTTCCTCCATGAGAAAGTGCATGAACACAAGTCTCAGCCAATCTTGGTCCTGTAGACGCTCGAGCCCAGAACTCCAATGCGTCCCGAAATACTATCGAAAAAATTGGTGACGGATGTAGTCAGTACGTAATTATATAAAAGCGGTTAGGACTCTTGGAGGGCGCCGGAACCTAAGAAAACAGTGGGAAAAAAGATAACGTAGGAAACGTTACTAATGTAGCACAGTGCCTACAAGATTTGGCCTGTGCCCAATCTCAACCGCTCAACTCTTCGCATTTTGCTCCCCTTCCACCCCCTTCCACTCTTCCCTCCCATGTCTAGCAATGTCCGTCTGCTCCAACACCCAAATCTTCCCTGGCGCCTTGCCCTCCCGCGCTAGCAACGATGCCTTTACAGCGGCCCGAGCGATCACGACATCTTCCTGTCCCAATCGGTCCTGGATGCCCATGTTGATCTTGCCCAGACCGCGGACCACTGCGCTCATCAGGGGAACGCCAGTGTGAGGTACCTCGCGATCCCCGAGAATTAGACCTGGGCGCAAGATTATAGCTTGTTCGAAATCGAGCCCGTAGACGCAGTCTTCGACCCCGATCTTCATCTTGCTATATGGGACCTGATTGCTGAGTATGCCCCGCGTGCCACCTGATGAGATGAAGACGAATATTTTGACGCCAGCCGTTTTCGAGGCTTTGGCAAGTTCAACATTTACTAGTAGTCGGCGGTAAATTGCCTTTTAGTGTCACTTCCTATATATACTTCAATCGCTATTTGCGTTCAAACCGGGGGCTCGCCTTATCGAACTGACACCCAGTTCACCAGTCCCCTTTCTCGTTTAAAATGAAAAAAAAAAAAAAAGAGCGAAGAAAGTAATGAGCACCACGGCCGAACTCAATCATCAGAAGTATGAAGGAAACTTACAATCATGATCAATCTTCCACTGGTTCTCGATCCCGCCCGCCTGAGCGCGTGTCGTGCCAAGTGCTGAAAAAACAACATCAGGCGGCGGCGTAATACCGGACAGCGCAGCGGCCCACTTAGTGGTATCGGTCTCGACATTGGCTGCCAATTTGGGATTTCCTTCGGGGACCTTGGGTGCCCGGCGGGAGATCGTGTTCACAGTTTTGATGGCTTCATGATCCAGTAATGTGGTCAGGATGTGGGAACCAAGGAGACCTGTGCAGCCGAGGACTGCTGCGGTGGCTTTTACGGTGGCCATTTGGAGCGATAGTTTTGGAGATGGTATAGAGTTGATGGTTACGAGTGTTGGGTCTCAATGATTTGGACAATCTCTAGATAAAGGAGCTGATCACAGGAATGTCGTGATGCCACATTGACTATGAATGTCTACGATCTGGGTACGGTAATTCCGTCCGATCTGGTTATGGAGATCGGACTAACCCTGGTCCGTGAGAACGGTTTCAAGTTTACTGTGGTATGATAGCATTAAAGTTAGGTAGAGTGCGGGAGCTGCTATTCTGATACGCCAAATTTAGAACATCCAACAACGAGCGCCTCTGTGTAGTAGTGAAACCCGGCATATTATCATTTTCTAAGGTGCGATCCATAGCGAGACATCTCGAGAAAGGAATCGGTTCTCAGAACCGATAGCAGGAATGAGAACACTAATACGTGGCGGTAGTTGTAGCACGGAAGCGATCCGCCCAAACAGTTGAAAACTTTGGTGGGGCAAACCGACGCGCTCGTGTAGCTTCGAGTTTGGTCTCGCCGAATCCGTCGGAATTGGATAATCCTCAAGCGTATTCAAATCTGACTAATCAGGGAAAAGTATATACATACTTAGCTTTTGCAATGATGATGATCGTTCAACAAACCAAATGCTTTGAAAATCGGGCATTTTGGTGAGAAAAGCGTGTTGGCTTGTTATTTTGTCGGGCTGCTGTAGTGTACCTTTAGCCGAACTTCAAGCAAGCGTCTATTGACCTGGTCATCCATTCACGTTGAGACAGAGATTACGGAATCGAATGCTAAAACCCTCGCGACCTGGTGATGGAGTACGAAGTGTGTTCGATATAAGGACACATTACGTAATGCGCCCAGCGAAAACATTTTTCATAGCCATCAGCTGTATAAAGACAATAAACATGATTTGTTACTTAAAAAAGCATCAAGCAGCAGTAGTGACTTCGTTCATGCATGCGTGGGAATCGTATCCCCGCCTCGAGAATTTCTCCCCTTTCTTGGTGGCAACTATGATAAAGCGGCGGGAGCGGCTCCCCACACGCGCCAGCGGGAGCATTAAGCTTCCGGTTCGAGCCGGAACTCGACCTTCGGCCGAGGGGGGGTGCCGCATCGCATCCGCTGCGCCGGGTTTACCGCGCGCCTGTATTATGGCGCCAACGGCACTCGATGGGGACTGTGGCGGGCGGAAAAAAGTCTAAGCCGGACAAGTCATCACCGAAATAAAGTGTTGACCTGCATTAGTTTTGTCCTGGACATATGGCTGTAGCATATCGCGGGTCGAAGTTCTGCTAGATACCTACTGGAATGGGAAGGTTGAGCCTCGGCTGGAGTAGTACGAGGATGGTAGAGAGGCACAGCAGCTGTGGTTCACAGCATCTCATCTAACATTGAGTTGAGTTTTTGTGCTCGGCCTTAAGACTTGTTGCTTGTACTGACAGTAGTTATTGCTAATGTACAAAACCCAGATTTATGGCTCTAAGTATTTCATAGTGTATAGTATACCTCGTACTTAAGTCTCGTGAAGCGAACGGCTCTTCAGTGATGTCTCCGTTAGAGATTACATCGTAGGGTTCTTCCTTGAATTAGACCACTATTGGAGCCTCGAGGTCTACCTACAGCTTATTTCACTTCAAGGATACACAACTAGGTAGTATTTCCCAAGGATGATATTTTTCTGGGTCTTTCTTACGTCCTATTAGACTATCAACTGCATGGACTGGCAAGTTTGGGGGCTATGTATGACCACACAGATAATGGCCCTGGGCAGAAGGGCATGTTATTAAATCGTTCAGAGAAATTCTCTTAATCTTGTGATCGCTCTTCACTCTTCTCCCTCGTGGTGACAGTATGGTTCCCATGGCCAGCAAAACGGATGATCAAGGGCGCTTATCAAAATACGAATACTGATCGGGTCCCTCACCTTCGTTCTCAGTTAGACGAGAAAATCACTTGCGCGCGCAAGCATCACCATACTGTATCCAGCGCATGGGACAAGTTTGCGATTGACGTAGCCGTTTACCAGGCGCAGATAGCCATTCTTGTGATTTTAGCTGATTGTGGTTAGAAACACTCTCCAAGCTCCGTGGTCTAGTGTCCAGTCGAGTGGGGAGAAAGCAAGGCCTTCTACATGTCAGTTGACAGCAGCAGCGGTTCCGGTACACTACCATAGTACTGTACAGTAGAAGGGCGGCCAGACCCCTGAGTATGGTCAGTCCGGCTGCAGAGAAGGGATGGGATGTGCAGGGATCTTGCCCGTCATGAGGCTGACGTCGTTTGCAGCCCCACTGGGTGGCCCTGATTCTTGAAGCAAAGAGCGCAAACGCATGGTGGAGAGTGTTGGCTACCTTCGTTCACGGCAGTATTGCTTATTGTTTGGCATCACAGGCATTCTATTTTAGTCGTTGATATCGAATTGTCCTCACAAATCAAGCGACGAAGATCTCCGAACCCTAATTGTCTGGGTTAGAGTGGTTCAGGCTTCTCATCCATCCATAATTCTTTCGGTACCTGCTGTTACCGTAGCGTAGGCGCGGCCACTAGCGGTACCGTGCGTCAGTGCAAGCCGCCATCGAGACACCAAACATTTGCGCTTGAATCAGCGTTCACAGAAAGGGGCATTCCATTCTCGTAGTTCCGTCAGAACTGCATTGGCACCCGCGGGCAGCTTTCATTTCTCTTCGTGTCGACTTCACGCCCGTGGTGCCCTACCGCTATCTTCCGTTCGTTCCCACTCCGCTCCGCTCCGCTCCGTCCCGACCCTTATGTCTGTGATTCTAGACTACCCCAAAAAGATCAAGGCCAGTCCGCCTAACGGCTACACGAGCACACACCGATCTTCGTATCTGATAGCCCAATCGCGGGTCACCACGCAATATTAGCATTAGCAGCATCATTGCCACGCGCGACAAGGGGAAAAGAGCAGCAGGAGCGAAGCTTTTTGAAGGTCTGGAGTCCGTTCATGTTATGTTGTCCGCCAGTGGTGTCTCGGAAACCCAATCAAGCAGAGCGCTCGACTATGCGGCCCGAGACATACCATCACTACAACCAATAAAGAACATCTTCACGAACAAATAGCTCTATTCAGCTACAGCGCATTCGAGTATTGATCCGGAGCAGATCTCTACAACAAATCAGCAGGCATTGTTTCTTTGCACATTCGTACTTCGTTGTTGGGCGACTCGATTCCACAGCAGCAGCAGCAGCAGTAGCTACCGGGAGTCTCAGCTTACCTCCTGAGCGTTACAAGAGCTCTCATAGCGAGTCGCGTGTCTCTATTATCAAAACCTTTTTCACCTATCCTAGCCTGGTTGTTCGTTAATATGATGGCGGTATGTACCACCTGGCTGAATGCTATGGCAAAATCATTCTCAAGAATAACATCATGTGCGCAAACGATTAAAAAATAAAATAAGCTAACTTAGCCCTGATTTTACGTCAAAAACAGACATCTAAGGATGCTATCAAACCTCCCGAAGCCGCTCCCACGCCGGCAAGACCTGTGGTTGACTTTGTATCGCAGCCCGTGGTAGCGGCTTTCTGCGCTGGAGGAGTGGCTGGCGCCGTGTCACGAACCGTCGTATCTCCTCTCGAACGCCTCAAGATCCTCTTCCAAGTCCAGAGCGTGGGTCACACTGAGTATAAATTGTCGGTGGGCAAGGCGCTGGGCAAAATGTGGCGCGAGGAAGGCTGGCGCGGCTTCATGCGCGGCAATGGCACCAACTGCATCCGCATTGTTCCTTATTCTGCCGTTCAATTTGGCAGTTATAACGTCTACAAAAAGGTAGGCTCATCTACTATCAATGTGATTGTGACTGCGACCGTGACCGTGACCGTGACGTCGCACGTGTTCTCATGCCCCCGTATTCCAGTGACTGCAACGTAACCAAGATCATGCTCCGGCATATAGTTCTTTGATGATGATAGACTCTGACCATTATTCTATAGCACATATTCGAAGCCTATCCTAACGCCCCTCTAAACTCCTTCCAACGATTGTTATGTGGAGGGATAGCTGGAATCACGTCGGTCTTCACGACGTATCCACTGGACATTGTGCGAACGAGACTCTCGATCCAATCGGCGTCCTTCGCCGCTCTTAGCGACCGGCCTAAAGGGGAAAAGTTGCCCGGCATGTGGACTACCATGACGCTCATGTATAAGGAAGAGGGAGGAGTGTTCGCCTTATATCGCGGCATAATCCCCACCGTTGCGGGTGTCGCACCTTACGTCGGCTTGAATTTTATGGTTTACGAATACGTTCGCAAGTCCCTGACCCCCGACGGCGATCAGAATCCTACGGCTTCCCGGAAATTGCTTGCTGGTGCTATCTCGGGTGCTGTTGCGCAGACTTGCACATATCCCTTGTACGTGCTCTGTTTATTTAATCGTTCATTTGCAGTGCTAACCATAACCAAAAGCGATGTCCTTCGACGCCGATTCCAAATCAACACCATGTCCGGCATGGGTTACCAATATAAATCTATCGGCGACGCGATCTTAGTCATCATCGCCCAGGAAGGTTACCGCGGTCTTTATAAGGGTCTTTTCCCCAATCTGCTGAAGGTCGCTCCTAGCATGGCCGCCAACTGGCTCAGCTTCGAGATGACCCGAGACTTCCTTGTCGACTTACGCTCTGCCCCGCTAAGTCTTTAAGCTCTCAAGAAAATTCAGCTCTAATCGTCATGAGGATTAGAGTAGGCGAGGGGCCATAAGCAAGTATCCGCTACGGCGCAAGTCTTTGATTTGATTTCTTGTTCTCCAAATAACAGGAGCACAACCGGGGCTCCACAGTTACCGCGAATTACAAATAGACTTTGCGGCATACGGAAAGCATCAGGCAGTGAGCAGGGACTGCTATCCCACGCAATCGACGCTCGGATTCTGCGATCCGCGCAAATCCGGACCATTGTGCTGCAATGCATACGTACATACACACAGACAAGCATACACACACAAATCCGTACTAAGACGAGCCACTGAGGCATGGGGGTTCACGTTTGCTCCCCAATCACGATAGACAAACGCGCATCGCATGAGGATCGATTTCTAGAGAATCAGCACGAAAGTGCAGGTGGAGGAAACACAAGAGGGGGAAATTAGAGCTTTCCAGTTGAGCACACGTTCGCGCATTGCCGAAGGAAGCACGAGAAGTGTCGGCAGTTTGCCAAGCAAAGAGGAAGGCGCGCTCTATGTCGGGGGCAAAGTGATTTCGTCAAGGCTATTCCTAACGCGAGTTGGAAATACATGCTTTGCTTTTCTTCCCTGTTTTCGCTGGCGTTGCTTTTGCTGCGGTTAATTTCCGGCGTTTTTTTTTTTTGCGTGTCTTGTCTGGCCTGGCTGGAAACTTGAGCTGAGTGGGAGGAGGCACTCAGTTCGTGTATATAAGGGTGAGCATGGAACAGGGACATGGATGCATGAAGAAATGGGAAGAGAGCATGAAGGAATGGATGGCAAAGAATGGATTGGAGTTGGGGTTGAGACACATATGGTTTGCAAATAGAATCGTGCTTGTGATGCATGGTCAATGGCTGTGTGGTGTTGTTGGTGAGTGAAGTGACTTTGGCATGTTTGCCTAACATCATCATTAACAAAGTCATCGAGTCCACGGCGGAATCTTCGATCTCACGAGCGTTACGGAGACATATGATATCTGGAGGATGACATGAAGAAATAGGCGAATCTCTATGCTCTCGTCCCCGCTTTCGATGATATACGCCTCTGAGGGAGTACCGGTATCGTCTATTCGGCAGGTCGCCAGACCTAAGCTATTCTAACTTGCGAACAGAGCTTCTATTTGTAGGCACCAAAACGCGCTCAGGCACATTGTCAGCTGGCCTTTTCGCACCACACATGCCGCTGAACCTTACTCGTCGATCATTACTAGGAGGTAGGCGGCTTGATCATGGGGAATATGAGATCCACATGGAAATCCTGAGCTTTGCTTGCGGAGGCCCTCATTACCATATGAGGAGGACTCACCTCATGCAAGGCGGTCGCGGTCCTCCATGGAACGGGCCGATTAGTAGACCGGCAAGTTCTGACTTACATTGTTAACCACCCTATCGTGTGTGGTCTCAAACCGTAGTGAGTTTGATCCGAATGACGGCACCCAACTCTCAGTGAAGTCAGAGAATACTGTAACGGTCTTGGAACTGCTTCTGCAGTTGTGAACAGCACCATACACGTCGAACACGAAGAAACGCTACGAGCCATGACGGACGGATTACATTCCCTAAGCACCTGCGGATCCTTCGTCATCACTGGTCTGGAGTGGACCCCTAGGGCCGGATTCCCATCGACCACTTACAAGTCCTGTCTGTTTTTACGACAAATGAGACACCAGCAGGTGTGGAGGTGATGCCCAAATATCACAAACATCATCTTACTCTTTGCGTGCTGTTTGATTTAGTCGACGACGTTCTGTATCGCCATACTCAGCCACTATCCCTGGATAGTTAGTGCATCTGACACTGAGTTCTGACTGGGACAAGAGCACGATAAAGTACTATAAAGTACTGTGTTACCGAGTGGTACTGTACCGCACCCGCAATGCTGTGGCACTTGCAATTTTGTCGAGAGCCCTAAGCACACAGATCCGCAGCCGTGGGGCATCCCCACCACTACACCAACTGCGCAGCTGACGAAACTTTTCTCCTTGCTACTGCTTGAGATCAGGTTTGCCAATTCCAGCATTCGACAACGAGCAGCCGACATCGAGACCGATCATTCCCATCGGCTCCCCAGGATTTCACGACTATCCTCGAATTATTTGAGACGATGGGTATGTGGAGAAAAAGATAAAATCGGTGTCTACGTATGCAAGTGGACGACGAATTCAGATACGGGCTGGAATTCGGTTGGCGCCAGAGTTGTTGAGAAAGACAATGGGAGTCGGCCGATTGCAGCTGTATCTCGTCGTCTGCGACCGTGGACTAGACATTTCGCTTCCTCTCTCTTTTTCTCTCCCGGAGAGAGACAAGAAGGGGATCGAAAACAGTCGTCCAATTTTGAGCATGCCTTGATAGACCCAAATTCGCTAACGTGGTGGGTCGTCCCTCGGTCCCAGGTATCGATATCAACCACCGAAATGTGCGCGGCACACACCGCAAGGCGCCCAAGAGCGACAATGTTGAGCTCAAGCTCTTGGTAAAGCTGTACCGCTTCCTCTCGCGTGAGTGAATGATCTGGAGGTACCGGTAGTGGTACCGGTAGTAGCATGACTGCAGCAGCTGACATATCTACGAAGGCCGTACCGACTCTTCCTTCAACAAGGTGGTTCTGCGTCGTCTCTTCATGTCGCGCATGAACCGACCGCCTGTGTCACTCTCGCGCATCGTGTCTCAGACCTCGCACGGCCAGGAGAACAAGACGGTGGTGATTGTTGGCACCGTCACCGACGACAACCGTCTTCTCAAGGTCCCTAAGCTGACCATTGCCGCCCTGCGATTCACCTCCACTGCCCGCGCCCGTGTCCAGGCGGCCGGCGGAGAGTGCCTCACCCTCGACCAGCTAGCTCTACGTGCCCCGACCGGTAGCCACACCGTGCTCCTCCGTGGCCCCAAGAATTCGCGCGAGGCCGTCAAGCACTTCGGCATGGGTCCCCATAAAAACAAGGTATGTGAAAACAATGAGGATGATGATGATGATGATAGGAAAGACCAGAACGATGAGAGGATAGCGACGGGCGAGCCATCTGGGCTCTCGCATTGGTCGACACAGCTAGCTAATCTACCCCCTAGAAACCCCATGTCCAGTCCAAGGGCCGCAAGTTCGAGCGGGCTCGTGGTCGTCGTCGGTCTCGGGGCTTCAAGGTCTAGACGAGGAAAGTCCTGTCAGTCAGACCAAGGGTTTATCTGTTGGCTTGGGATTGGCCAACCGTTTCGTTTCCGTCATGGCGCCTACGATGCGTGGTATGACGAGGCGAGGCTTACTGCTGAGGCCACCAGGCACCCTTTCCGCTGGTGTATGATGAGATGCAGCGTCAGAAGCGATATTTGCTTGCTTGTTATTTTCGCTCACGCTTACGCTGGAATCCATAGACCAGAGAGGCATAAGCAATAGCGAGGGAAACGGTTCATCACGGGGTTTTACGGTCATAGGTCATAGTCATGGTCACGGAATGAGAAATGCTTTTTCCCTTTGATGTCAGTCATGAGATGTGTTATTATCTATCGTAGAACATTGATGGATCTGAAATGAAGATTTCAGATCCGTAAAATCAAAGACATCATAAATCAATACCCAACTAACTAATCACGTCACGGGAAAAAAAATGAAACAAGAAACAGATGACATCAACCTAGAAAATAGGTCAATGATTGATTCATGGTGCCTAAAAAAATAGAATCCATGGTGTGGCGTAACCAGGAATCGAACCTGGGTCTACACGGCACTGTTGCGACGAAGCCACAACGTGTTGTACTGACCACTATACTATTACACCTTTCAGCTGTTAGATGGAAATCATTTATCGGCGGCTATATTTGCGTGACATGCAGGGACTTCCAATATCAAGAGATCTTGATTTTTACCGTATGGCGTCACCGTCTTCTGATCGTCTTCGAGTTGTACTATGGATAGAAGTGTTACTGGCCTGGCAGCCTGGAAGTGCTGGGGTTTGTCGCCGTAAACCTAGAACTCACAAGATATTATTCCATGAGTGTCTCTTTTCGTCCCTCTGATTTGCTTCAAAACCCTTCGCGGCGCTGGCGCTGTGCCTTGAATTCGACTGCAAAGCTCAGTGATCACGAACAACGGTAGTGCGACATATCGGTACGGTAGTGGGTTTCCAACGAGACCAAGAATCGCACACAACGTAGGAAAGCAGCCCTCTGGCTTGAATTTGTGACTCGTGATGGCTGGTGATTCGATATAATGAGTGTGGTGGCTATTGGCGAGTGGCCTCGGGGCGCGCATGCGCTGGTGGTTTACGACGGACCTACCTCCCTCCATGTCGTCTCATGTATACTGGCGGGGTGGTGAGACTGCACGGTACACGTCTGTCGCATTGAACTATCTGCTCTTTGAGTAGCACTAACCGCCTCTCATCATTCGCACACCTGCTGATTTGTCTCTTCTGGGACTGGAAAAGTTAGAAGGACCTAAGGAGCTCTCCACTCAAGATGTGCGGTCGATACGCTCTGGCTTTGGTAAGTCACCTCTATGCAAATGATTTCGCTGCAGTCCCCCTAAGACCACAACAGCAATGAAACTAATGAGAACGTTTTCATTCGCCGAAAGCGGCCAGCGCAAGTCCGCCAAATGCTGCAGGAAGACAATATGCCCGTAGACGACGCGCCACCCGACGGAGGAGATGACGCGCCGCGACAGAGCTACAACTTCGCGCCGAGCTACCATGGTGTCGTTTATCGCGCCGACGCGCCTGCGGCAACCCGCCAAATGCGCCTCACAAAACAACGACTTCACCAGGACAGAAATGGAGCAGAAGCCATCGAGGACGAGTACAGACCGAAGTACAAGCTGCAGACGATGCAATGGGGCCTCATCCCGTCGTGGACGAAACAGAAGCCCGGGTACGCGAACATGATGAAGACGATCAATTGTCGCGATGATTCACTGTCCCCGCAGGCGACAGCAATGGGCGTAGGACATATGTGGAACTCGATGAAGGCGAAGAAGCGGTGTGTTGTGATTGCGCAGGGGTTTTATGAGTGGATGAAGAAAGGTCCGGGCGGTAAGGAGAAGGTGCCTTATTACGTCAAGAGAAAGGATGGAAGGTTGATGTTGTTTGCGGGCTTGTGGGATCGTGTTCAGTTTGAGAGTTGGTGCTCACTTTTCCTGTGTGACTTACGTTCCACTTTCATCCAAGTTTCCCCCCATGTGAGAAGTAACTAAAAGTCAAATATGGAAGGCTTAGTTAGCATTAATATCTTCCTACTTCCCAGACTCAGAATCACTACTGTACACATACACCATCATCACGACCAGTTCCAACTCACGCCTCCACTTCCTCCACGACCGCATGCCTGTCATTCTCGAACCGGATTCAGACGCACTGCGGACATGGCTCGACCCCACTAACGACTCGTGGTCTCACACATTAGCAGGCATCCTGAAACCCTACGAGGGCGAGCTAGACGTCTACCCAGTCAGCCAGGACGTGGGGAAGGTTGGGAATAACTCGCCCAACTTCGTTGTGCCCGTAGATTCCCAGGAGAACAAGCGGAATATCGCCAATTTCTTCGCAAATGCTGCGACGAAGGAGAAGGGCGAAGCGGGCGGAAAAGACCAAGAAAGATTGACTAGGCCCTATGCTACAGGCGCTGACGTTAAGCAGGAGGACGGTAAGAGTGGGAGCAAGCCAATATCATTTTCCCCTATGCGCGAGGATGGAACCATTCAAGAGGAAGTACAGGGAGAAATGAAGGCCGAGATAAAAAGTCCACTGAGTAGTGGTTGTGCTGAAATCAAGCGAGAGGCCCCAGAAGATGTTGAATTTGATAATCTGGCCAGTTCGTCCAAAAGGCAACAACAAAGCTCCATTAAAGAACCCATCTCAGGTCCATCCTTGAAAAAGTCAACCAGTAAAGCAACAGAAGGTAATGATGATACAAGCAGCAAGGCGAAAAGCCCCGCCAAAGCCAAGAAGGGGAACCAGATTGGTGTTGGCAATGGCGAGGCGGCGCGGGGGACACGGAAGATTACTAGTTACTTCACTCATCAGGACACATGAGGGGGTTGCAATGAATAAACTGTTTTCGGACCCACTACCCTTCAGGCCTTAACAAAATCCCATAGCGTTGTCGAATGCTCTCCTCGGACAAGACTCTTCTCATCGCTGAATGCGGCCACGATCCTCAGCTCGCTGCTAGAGTACGGAGTGAGAATCTGGAAATCCCCGTCCGGGTGTAACTTCAGTGTGAATAGCTCTTGGTGTTTAGGTCTCAATTTCCTTGAACATAGCCCGTCTTTGCCATCATGACTGACCTAAGGCACGTCCCGAAGTGTGGGTAGTAAAAGGCAAAATAGTTGTTCACGTCAGCGCACAATCAACGATTATTTTTGTGAGCTCCGACTTTGGCCGCGTCCATCAACCTAATATCATCACCGACACGTGTTATAACCCTCCCACTTGACTTCTCAAGAATCACGTACGTGTTGCCTGCCCAAGGGACCACGCGAATGTAGCCATCCCAGACGTCGGGCATGGCCATGACTTCGGTGCTCATCGCTGCAGATTGGCCCGGTACCCGAAATGGCTGGGAGCGTATGAACTCGTGCATTAGAATCTCTTTTCGATAATTATTAGCTGTTAGGGGGGGGTTAGCTCATCAGTGCTTGCTGACATTCTCAACCAGCGTTAACAAGGTTGACTTACGGAGGTCGCCTGGGGGCAGTTGAGAGACTGTTGTTTCACAAGCGCCTGCAAAAACAGCTTGGTTGGAAATTTGAACCACGGTTTCTCTGGGTTGACAATGTGGATCACTACCTTGCTGCCACATGTATTAGAGTGCAACTACCTATCTCTAATCTCTTCCAACGGGCAGCAAAGTGCTTGTGTAGTTTATGCCGAATTCCGTCTGCTGTAAAGTAGTACGGTGAGATAGAAACCAGTCCATTCCGTTCTTTGAGTTCAACTTGGATCTTTCGAACCAGACCTTGCTAATGGTAGCGGCCCGCGCATTACTGTTCAGCGCAGCCTTTTTTTCACGACTAGTACGAAGTTACTGCAAACATCTATAGAATAAAGGAGCTCGGTTTTCTGGCCTGTGCGAAGCGAGATAAAGGTTTCCAGTCGTCACGCCCCACTTCCTGGCAGCGGGCTGTGAAAAAGTGTGATCATCCAATCAGTGTGACCTGTCTCTGGCAGATGAAACCAAAATGTGAGGAGGCTGTACGGTCCCAGCATCTTCGGATGGTCCAACCACTTCTGACCCCTTTTCTTGAATTTGCACTTGGATCACTTGCATTCCAAGACACAACCAAAGATCCACATAGACAAGATTCTAGATAGCTCTCTGGGCTATCGATGCATCCAAGTTTTACTCATGTAAATCGTGTTCTGAGGGAAGAGTTCCAAATATCGTCAACCGCATAGCACGCCAGCGGGCAGGAAAAGTTTACAGTACCTTGGTATGCTCAAGAGTTTGTAGACAAACACGGATTAGGGTGTCGTGATGCTTACCTCCAGTCTTTTGAGAGAACAGAGGTTACATGCAGGGCTAGACTGCCAGACAGACAGGTTCCACCGGCTGGCAAACAGACTTCCCCACCCAGCAGACACGGCAAAAGCAGGTCAGGGCGAGAAAGAGGCATCAAAGACACCAGACACAAGTCTTGACCCAGGGCAGCTGGTACCAGACGGGTCTATTTAACAGCCTGGCTAATGCGAACCATCTCTTTAATTTCCCCCCCGGACCATCGGCACGGGCAAATGCTAGTTGCTAGTAAATCATGGGTGCCAGTTACCACCAACAACCAGCAATGCGTGCTCTCGGGCCGGCACTTGAAGCCGGAATTCGCCGTCAGCATGCGATAGATCGACAAAGGGGTTTAGGCTAGCTAGGTGAGGGCAAGACTACTTTTAAGGACTATTTTGTGCCGCTCGATGCTTCGGTCACCGCCTAGAATCCATCTTACCTGTTGGATGGGTCTGTCTATCGGATAGACGTAAAGGCACGAACGAAACGAATTGCAATTGCGATAACTAGTTATGATGTTGTAATGATCAAGACGAAAAGGCACGCTTCGGTGTGCCCACCAAAGCGTACATCTTCTAGCTAGCTACCGTACGGACCTGTATCCACAGGACCCTTTTTAGTGAGATA
The DNA here is from genome assembly GCA_025802455.2 of Iodosphaeria phyllophila. Taxonomy (NCBI): domain Eukaryota; kingdom Fungi; phylum Ascomycota; class Sordariomycetes; order Amphisphaeriales; family Iodosphaeriaceae; genus Iodosphaeria; species Iodosphaeria phyllophila. Next base: position 4,212 of record JAOYMO020277867.1, on the reverse strand, counting down.
CAAGCATCCACCTCGTTCACTAGTAAACGACGCCAACGCCGAGGGTCGACAGCGGAAGGGCGGGCTTCCCGAATAGAAAGAAGGCGACTGTTCGTCCGCCTTGTCAGGCTGTCCTTCATCAGGGGATCCTATCAATGAAGCTGTTTGAAATTCCGCTATATATGGAACCAAAAGCCATGACTCCATCTCAAATGGCACACCAGGAAGTTTCTATTTAGTCAACCTCACTGCATTAATTCTGCATGAGTAGACTCAGGTTGGGACTTTCCGTTGTTTTAAAAGTACAAATGCGCACAAGAGTCTTAGCCTGTCACATCTACTTTTTGTGATCGCATCGAATTCACCACGAAGGAACGAGAGAGAGCTTTCTCTTGCTGTCTCAATTCTTGAACTCATAAAATAATGACCGGCAAAATATCAATGGCTCCAGCCTACTCCGAAACAGTCAGCGTATTTGCCGTTAATGTTTCTCCCGTTACAAAAGTGTTCATGGTGTAGGGGCCACACTCCAGGAGTGTAAGTCGTCTCGTCCCAGTCGCAACGCCAGGCTGTCCAGCTGTCATCCCAATTGCGAAAGTCGTCGTCGCTGTGAACTGAACCGCCCGTGATGGTGTCATAATGGGTCGCACTGGTACCGGTGCAATCTTCCATCGACCTTTCAGGTTCAAACATAAATCTCGTTAGTGATTTCTACATTCAAACGCAATCCCCGGAAGTGGGCGAGACTGGCACTTACTTAAAGAAATAGCAGGTTGGACCATAGGGAACATGGATCCCGGTCACGCTTACGAAGTCGCTGGGTGGCTCGAGAGGCGCTGGTGAGCCGATGAAGGTGGAATTAGCAAGAGACGAACCAAGAGATGAACGAATGGTATTGGATCAATGGGTCTTAAGACTCAAACTCAATGAAGACTCACTGCACTGCCTGTTTGATGGTACCCCAACCATAGCATAGTCGACCAGTAAATAATTGAGGTGAGCTTTGCTTTTATCTGCGATAGCGTTACCATCGATGTAGTAGTATGATAGTTGGCACAAAATATAGTCTCTCTGTGTGAAAGCCTCAAAAGTTCCATCGCCGCGTTTGGCAATGACGCCGCCGGCTGTAGATTGCGGCGCGGCTAAGCTCACCCGCACGTGTAGAAGGAAAAGAACAGCCATGGTTAACCAGGCCTGAAGCCTGGTTGGGCAGGTGATCGGCATTTCCATGCTGATGGGCGAGAGTACGAAGAAAGGGTGTGTAGAATGTCGGAAGGATATTAAGTTGGTCGAAACCGATGATAATGACAATCTTAGAAGGTAGATTGACTCGCTGACCGCTTGCCTTGGCTGGAGGACTCCAAAATATGGTGATGGAAGGTGTGTTGGAGAACCTATGGAAGGGAACATCAAGTTCTTGATTAACATCATTTAAGATTAGTAGGTGAGTAACGCGCTGAACGCGGCGTGATATGACTTAGACCGAATGTACAGAAGGGGAAGGTAGGAAAGGCCATTATGGCGGGCGCTCAAAATAGGACCGTTCACCTGAAATTCCATCTCAGTTGGGCCCCCAATGTACAGGAGCGCCCATGGTGAACTACAATCAATGAGAAGCGTTCCTACTGGGGTATCGACAGCAAAATCAACGGCCTTTGACCTACTCATGTCTGGGTACGGGTGCCGCTACGCGTATGGAACTTCAAGAGATAGCATGCACCAGAGATTCAAGCCCGCTTACGTGAGCATCCCGAGGCCTTGAGGATCTGGTGATGGGTATGATAATTCTTTGGTTCAAGTGGACTGTTGCGTGAGCAGCTCCTCGGTTTTGTCACTCCAGCCAGTCCATCGAAGGGGAGCTGTTCAGATGGCAAATGTTGTGATTTCCAAACTCCAAAAGTTTGTTGCGTATGCTCAATAGAACAATTGCTCAGTGACTTGGTTCCGTAGCCAAGCCAAATGGACGTTTCCAATTTGCAATTAGCCGAACACAAATCAGGTGCTGCTTCGCTACTGTGTGGCAATCACAGCTATCCCATCAATTGCGACGGACCAGCACGCCCCCCCAAACGCTGCTTGAATCCTGACCTCATCACTGGAAGTAAAAATTGAGACTGCAGTCAATCCTTCACACACCGGCGATATGGTGCACCACCCTTCGTACCGCTATAGTCAGGCTGGCCAGGTTACCGGTCAACTGAAGGGGCTGAGCGGGTGGATACGGAGTGATCATCCAAGCTGCCAGAGCTTTATAGCAGAGTATTATGATTATGAGAGCCTTTATGAGGCTATCTAACTAGAGCTATTGTTGACTGATTACTGATTGAAGAAGTTATTCAAAGTGCGCTGAGGCGCATTCTGTTTGTTCTGGAAGCCTCAATTTCGACACCTGTTCGTGAGGCCCTTGTATAGACACCATTTACTCTACGCAACTACCCTCTCATTGCTGCAGCGTTTCAGAGATGGTAAATCTTCTGGTAGATCTGTTTGATGACATTGTGTCCCCCAAAGCTTCAAAACGACGTTCACAAGGGGGAAGGGTCCATACAATTAGCACAGCGCAGCAACTGGGGTATTGTAGAGATGATTTTCGAGGGTTTTCACGCGTTGGCAAGATCTTGTAGATTGTGGAACAAGTTGACCACATTAAATAGCTTGCACCGAATGTATCATACAACTTTACATGCTTGATTGATTGTGCACGTCCTGCTGTGTACTTTTGCGCTTCCTGGTGCACACTGCATATCCACCAAGGACACGGGACCCGTGGCAGTTGGAAGCCTTCTACTGAGGCTTCTACAAATGCCGGTATAGGTCTCTATTGGGTCTATTCTGGTGGATTCTTGTCTAGTATTCTAAATATGTGCGTTGCAGGATCAATGATCTAGCTAATCCACACGTTGATGATCTCCTACTTGTGCTGCAGCACAGAAATTCAACTTCAAAATCAAGTCCACAAGGGTCTGACCAATTAGATGAAGCTTTAAAGTCAGGGGATAGAACAACATTCCAGCAACCAGTGGTGATGCTTGACGGCGGAAGCGTCGACGTGTATTGAACCCATAACAAGCGGAGATACGCTGTCTGCATCTTTGCCCAATTCTACCACTTTTTCGACTTTGCACTTCAAAAACTTGCACCACCGAGTGTAACAAAAAAAACAAACGCTGGTCAAAATTAAACACATATCTTGCCTAATGGTGTAATCAATTTTCATTGGAGAAAGTTGTGCTTCCAAGCAGGATTCCAGATCCCATCAACACATCAAGGCGCAGCGAGATAGACCCCGGTCAAACCTGAGACTTCGGGATCATTTTACTGTACATGCATGCAAACATGGATCTTTCGAATTGTATTTTGGGAAACCAGAGTTGCGGTCTCGCTGGGGCGCAATTTATGGAGAGGAGGCAGGGGAGGAAACAATGTAGTCGCCAGGCTTCGAATCAGTCGAACGGCGAAGTAGGTGCGAATTGCCGAGAACCTAAAAACAGCAACCACCTTCTATCGGTCACCTGAGCCACAGACCCCATCTCATTCATAATAACTATTATAAAGTAGAAGGTCGACCTTTATTCGAAGCTAATAGATAAACGTGGATCAACGCACCAACCAGTCTTGGATCCCATCATCGCTTTGGTAACTATATTTTTTCCGAGATTTTATTTCTCGTCGTTTTATTTTTCATTCATTCTTTCTGGCCAGTCTTCGTCATCCCGCAGGCGCTTCATAGCTCACCATGAGGGCAGATTCAATCTTCCAAAGAAAGGGCCAGACCTTGCTGGCCGCTTTTGTGATTTCCCTTCTACACTTAAATGCCGTCATAGCTCTCCCGCGTACCGAGACTGGCCTAATTGCAAGGCGCGATAATGAACCTATTTTCTCATCCGCCACTCTGAACCAATACGTGGTATACATGGTGTTTTTCTACTTTGCAGATTCCAAAGGTCTTCAAAAAGTGAATGGCAGAGCCGCGGAGGAGATCGCGCGTACTGTCATTGGTATCCTACCACCACAAGGGCAATGCAGTACGTACTTCTGATTCAATAAGCGCAAATGTGTCTGCATTTTGCTCCTCTGTTTTTCGATGGCTGACAAGTTTCCCTCTAAACAACAGCGGCTATTGTGAACGCTCAGGGTTCCCAATTCATGACCCGCTTTTCTTTCCACATTCCCCTTGGTCCGACTTGTTATTTTTTCTTGTGGGTTTCTGCTTCCTGTCTGCCTTCTTGAGTG
>JAOYMO020276907.1:0-29043 GCA_025802455.2 Iodosphaeria phyllophila | reverse complement strand
ATGCCGATCCGCGGCGGCGAGCAGACGGCAAAGATCATGCTCGATCTCGGCGAAATGACCGTGACGCGCACCTTTACCGCCAAGGACGAGGGTGGCTATACCACGAAGGTCAAGATCGAGGTTGCCGACGGATTCACGGCCGACAAGCCTCAACGAATGCTGGATGCTATCGTCGGCGAGATCACCTTCGATCCGCTGAAGTTCTCGCTGATGAAGGACAAGGACCAGTTCGAAATGCTGAAGGCATTCGTCCCTGGTTTCGACTTTGCTGACAACGCTCGGCGCCGGCAGGAGGCCTTCGATTCTCGCACAACAATCAACCGGCTGGCGCGCGATCTCAGCGGCTCGATCTCCAATGTCAGCGTTCCCGAAGATACCCCGGATGCCGAGATCGACATCTCTGATCTGACGGAAGAACTGCGCCAGGTCGGCGTCCACAATCAGGAAATCAACGAGCGACGCATCCGGCGCCAACAGGCGGCCGAGAAGGTCAACCGACTGCAGAATGACGCGCTTGAGATCGACGATCGAATTTCTGAACTGCAGGAACAGATTGACCGGTTGAAGACGACGAAGGCATCTCGCCTGTCCGATGCTGACGGCATTCAGGAACAGATCGACAAGGCCGAAGAGCTTCCGGCCGAAAAGGATGCGGAGGAAATCCAAGCCCGCATCAGCGCAGCGACGGCGCAGAATAACGTCATTCGCCAGAACATCGACTTGAAGCGGATGAAGGCCCGTCTGGAAGATTACGAAGGCGAGACTGAGGCTCTATCGAATTCGATTAAGGAAATCGACGTCGAAAAAACCAAGGCGATATCCGAGGCGAAGATGCCTGTACCTGGTCTTGGTTTCGGCGATGGCTTCGTCACTCTCAATGGCTATCCATTCGCCGATGCCAGCAAGGCCGAGCAGATCGCGGCTTCTCTGCAGCTGGCAATGTCTTCAAATCCGCGGCTGCGTGTTGCGTTCATCCGTGATGGATCGCTCATCGATAGCGACTCCATGAAGATCATCGCCAAGATTGCAGAAGATCTCGACATCCAAATCTGGATGGAGACTGTCGAGAAGGAAACCCCAGGAGCGATCGTCATCGAAGATGGTTCGGTCGCTCGCATCGTGGAAGACAAGCCCTGATGGGAAATGAAATTGAGCTCTTTGCCAATGCCGTCGGCGTGTACGAGTACGTGCCCGGGACGAAAGTCACGAAGCCCGGGATTTATCTCAACATGCCGATGGAGGTTTACCACGGGCGGCCGACAGATGACCCGTCGATAAGCTCGAGTCAGCTTCGCACGATCTTCAACAAGAGCCTTGCGCATTACTGGTTGACGTCACCCATGAACGAGCATCGTGAACCGTTCCAGGATACGGAATTTACAATCGTTGGCCGGGCCGCGCATCACCTTCTGCTTGGGGAAAGCGACTTCACCAAGTATTTTATCACGCGGCCGGATAAGGCTCCGGACGGACGTGACTGGCATGCGGCCAACAAGTCCTGCAAAAAATGGCTGGATGAGCAGGCTCTTGAACAACTCACGATCATCAAGCAAGAACAGCTTGTCCAGATCAAGGGCATGGAAAAAGCGCTTGCGGCCGACCCGGCTGTTCAAGGTGGCATCCTGAATGGGCACGTCGAGGCGTCTATCTTCTACCAGGATGCTGAAACTGGCATCTGGCTGAAATCGCGTCCGGACTCCATCCCGAATGACGACGATGCGGCCGACCTAAAGGTTGTCTCCGATATCACCGACCAAGGGATCGCCCGCGGCCTTGGCGACAACGGTTATCATCAGCAGGCCGCCATGACTCGAGATGCTGTTTTTCACGTTCTACGTCGTGAACTGCAGAACTTCTTCCTGATCTACGTCGAGGGGAAGAAGCCGCACAGCGTTCGCATTGATACGATCGATCCGGAAGATATCGTTCAGGGATCTCGTGAAAACCGCGCGGCGCTGCACATGTTCGCCCGGGCTTTGGAGGAAAACTACTTCCCCGGCCCGAAGAATATCGCCGGCGACGGCGGTATTGTCAGCCGCACGAAGTTTGCCAGAGAATATGCCGCGCGCCGGCTGGACCGAATTGAAACCGAACTGGGGATCAAGCCATGAGCAGGGACAACAACCGCAACCAGAACCAGCAGCGTTCCACCCCGCCGACGACGGCTGTATCGATCGCATCCGTCAGCGAGACTATCGACAGCTGGAGCAGCGAGATCACGCCGTTCCTGCCCAGTGACCTCGATCCGAATGCATTCATGAAGTCGGCGACGTCGGCGATGATCAACAACCCGATCATTTTCAAGGAATGCACGCACGAAAGCATCAAGCGAGCGCTGATCAAGGCGGCCCAGGACGGTTTGCGTCCGGATGGCAAGGAAGGCGCGCTCGTCAAATATTGGAACAAGGATGCACTTGGCAAGGATCAGGGCGCCAACGAAGCGCAGTGGATGCCAATGGTGTTTGGTATCCGCAAGAAGGCGCGGGAGAAGGATGGCATCATCATCAACGCCGAGGTCGTCTACAAGAACGACAAATTTCTGGTGGTCAAGGGCGACGAACCCCGCATCGAACACGAGCCTGCGCCGATGCACTTGGATCCGGGCGAGATCATCGCCAGCTATGCCATCTTCATCAAGGACGGCGTAATCCTGCACCGGGAAGTTATGCGCAGGTCCGACATTGACAGCGTGCGCCGTGCTTCGAAATCACCGGACAGCCCGGCATGGAAGAACTGGTTTGGCGAGATGGCCAAGAAAGCCGGCGTCAACCGCGGATCCAAGTCTGTTCCGATGTCCGACTTCACCCGCCAGGTCATCGACCGCGACAATGATTTCTACGACCTGCGCGACGTCACTCCTTCGAAGGAAGCTGTCGCCCTTGAAGGCCGCTTTGGCAACCGGCAGACCGGTGGCGGGTTCAAGACTGGCAACGTCAGCCGTGAGCTCGGCCACGGCAGCGAAGATGATGTCAAAATGGACACTGGTCAGCGCCGTGCAGATCCGGCTCAAGGCGGTCGATCGGACGATAATGAAGGTCAGCGCTCATCAGGCCAGCGGCGGGAACCAGACAATCGCGAGGAAGACGACGATTTCCCGGGCGACGCGATCAAGCGTGACGTTTTCGAAGAATATTCGAAGGAACTGATGCGCTACGCCAGCGACGAAAACATCGACAAGGGCCATGAGCATTATTGGGAAGATGCCGGCGGCAAGCCGACGCGCGAGCCCGATATCAGGCTCACGAAATTCATCCGGCACACGCACTCCCGGCGCGTCAAGGGAGAGATCACTGCCGACGTTGTCGTGAAAGAGGTCGAAGACGCGATCAACGAAGCCTTCAAACTGTAATCCGAAAGGTATTTTTGTGCAGAAAATCATCAGAGTCATCGACCTCGAGATCGGCAGCGAAAGAGATGCTGTCAGCCCAGGCATCTGCGAATACGGTCATTACGATGTCGTCTCGACGCAGAGCGACATGCTTGGCGCGCCCTACGGTTGGATCGTCAGCGACAATCATTTCACGTCGTTGATCAATCCGGTAAAGCCAATCGAGGCGCAATATTCGGCCATCCACAACATCATTGACGAAGACGTTGCCCTTGCGCCGGAATGGTACACCATTGCCCCAGTGGTTATGGATACCGGCACCGCCGGCGGCGAGATCGTTGCGTTCGCCGCCCACAACAAGAAGATGGAGCAGAACCTTATCGATGACCGCGTCACCGGCGGCCATGCTTGGATCTGCACGTACAAGCTTGCGCTCCGCCTCTGGCCTCAATCGGCTTCGCACTCCAACAACGCGCTGCGCTACCATCTGCGCCCAGACGGGCTCGATCGCACCAAGGCGGTTCCGACGCACCGAGCGCTACCGGATGCCTACGTCACTGCCTTCCTTCTCCAGGAAGCGCTGAACTCCGGGCATAGCGTCGAGGATCTTATCCGCTGGACCGATGAACCGTCCCTTCTGCCGCGCTGCCGCCTGAGTGAAAAATACCGCACGCTGGACGGGCGCGGTACGCCGTGGCCAGAAGTCGAAACAGGATTCCTTGAGTGGGTTCTCACCAAGGATTTCGACGAAGACGTCGTCCACACGGTCCAATTTCATCTCAAGCTGCGCAACATTGCCGCGAGGTTGGCGCGCGAGGAGGCAGAGCTCAATCGTCAATTCAAGGCGAACGGGATGGCACCTTCCGCTGTCTCAAAGCCAGGCCAGCACGCCCAGGAAGAAACGCCGGCAGGCGCTGGAAATATGGAGTTGCCGCTGTGAAATTCACTGTCGAAAAAAAGACATTCATGGCGGCGATTGGCCACGCTCAGAGCATTGTCGCGAAGCGAAACACCATCCCGATATTGTCGAACGCAATGCTGACGGCAGAAGGAAAGACGGTCACAATCAAGGCGACAGACTTGGACGCCGAAGTTACGATTGCCTTCCCGGCTGATGTCGAGGTGGCCGGCACGACAACGATGGCAGCTGTGCTACTCAATGACATCGTGCGCAAGATGCCGGATGGCGCAGAAATCTCCGTCGCCATGTCGGGCAATCAGGAAGTGAAGATAGGCGCCGGCCGCTCGAAATTCACTTTACAGTGCCTGCCATCATCGGACTATCCCGATCTCACCGCCGGCGCCTATGTCAGCACCTTCGAAATGAAATCGGAAGATATGAAGCGGCTCCTTAGCAAGGCGCAGTTCGCCATGTCCACCGAGGAAACCAGGTACTATTTGAACGGCGTCTATTTGCACACGATCGAGTTGAACGGTGAGATGAAGCTCAGGGCCGTTGCCACCGACGGTCACCGGCTTGCGTTGAGCACAATGACGTCTCCAGACGGATCAACAGGCATGCCGTCGATCATCATCCCGCGCAAAGCCATTGGGGAAATCCCTAAAATTCTTGACACATCGAAAGAAGTGAAAATCAGCGTGAGCGACGCCAAGTTCCGCCTGGACTGCGGGAACATCACCTTCATCACGAAATTGATCGACGGCACGTTCCCGGATTACCTGCGCGTGGTGCCAAAGATGAGCAATATGGTTGCGATCGCCGACCGGCAGACGCTGGAGCAGACATCTGATCGTGTCAGCACCATTTCTTCGGAAAAGGGCCGGGCCGTGAAGATGACCTTCAGCGAGAACAAGCTTGATCTACTGGTCAACAATCCGGACTCAGGCACGGCGCAGGAAGACATGCTGATCGAATACGATGCTGACACGATGCAGATAGGCTTCAACGCGAAATATCTGCAGGACATCCTGTCGAATATCGATAGCGGCAAGGTCCGAATTTCCCTCACGGATCCTGGCACCGCGATCCTGATCAAGCCCGAGAGCGGCGAAGATACGCTGTTCGTCCTAATGCCGATGAGGGTGTAAAATGACCATCAACCTGATTGCTGCCGTCGGTCTCGACGGCCAGATAGGATTGGAAGGCGGGATACCATGGCATTCCCCTGAAGATCTCGCATGGTTTAAGAGGATGACATATGGAGGTGTCGTCCTTTTTGGGAAGAAGACCTTTGAGAGTCTTCCTAAGTTGCACGGGCGAACCGTTGTTAGCTTTACGAGGCAGGATGGAATCGAAAATTATGTCGAATGGTTGAAGCATGCGTACCGCGGGAGAACCATCTGGCTGGCCGGCGGCGGCGCCACCTATCGGGATTTCGCACCATTCGTTGATGGTCTGAAGCTGATCAGCTTCATCAACTATTCTGGGCCTGCAGACACTTTCTTTCCTTTCGACGCATACGGGATTTCACGATGAAAGTTCTATCCATCCGTCAGCCTTGGGCGTTTGCCATTACCATGGGCGCCAAGGATATCGAGAACCGTGACTGGCAGGATCGAAACCCCGGCCTTCGATACCGCGGCAAGTTCCTCATCCATGCGGGATTGAAGGTCCAGAAGAATTCCGTCGAGTCAGTGCTTTACGATATCGAGGACGCGCTGGACATGAAGCATGTCGACGTTCAGGTCGAGTATGCCGGCGAGCGCCTTGGCGCGATCGTTGGAGCAGCTACCATCGTCGACGTCGTGCGTGAGCACAACTCGGACTGGTTCTTCGGTCCGATCGGCCTTGTGCTGACAAACGCGGTGCGGGCGACCAAACCTGCTCACTGCAAGGGCATGCTTGGTTTCTTCAACATCCCCGATGAGGTTCGTCCTCATCTGCATATCCCCGGCTACTTTGAAAACGGAAAGGAAATCGAATGAGCATTTCTCGTGAAATCCTGGACAAGAAAGCCTCCAGTCTGGAAGCTTCGGCGCAGGCCTTGGATGATGGAAGCGCTCAGATGACGGAGACCATCGAAGCCAACACCAAAGAAGCCAAAAAAATGCGAAATGAGGCCGCCGAGATAAGAGACGCTATTTTCATTCTCAATCAAAATAAACGTTGAGGGGCGCCACAGTCTCGACGGTCAGGAAACTGATGATCTTAAATACTACAACGGGCTTTGGCTCAAACGGTGAGGGTAATTGAATGGCAATTCTTTTTGCAAAAGTGGCCGATGTCAAAGAAGGATCTGTTCTCGTCACGGATGAGGGCTTTACCTGCTGCGACAACCACGAGGAAAAGACGGTAAAGGCAGATGGAAAGGGTGACCTCTACATCGATTGCCGCGACGGTCAGCATTATCTCGACGGCCAGATCTCGGGGAAGTTCTATACCGGCCTCTGGCCAAAAACATAACCTCGCTCACAATTTCCGCCTGTTTTTCAAAGGAATTCCCATGACCATCAGACTGATCATCAACTCTGTCTTCATCGCTACCATTTTGACCGTCGCATCGATCATGGTTGCGGTTTTATTCGCCGGCACAGTCGAACTGACGTGGCTGGAAATATTTGCCGTCTTCACGTCCTATTCATGCACGTATCTCTGCGTGAAGGAGTCCAGGTGGAACTATCCGATCGGGACGCTTTCGACATTGGCATTGGTGGCATTGTTTTACGATAAGGGGTTGTATGCATCGGTCATTCTCAATGCTTATCTTGCACCCACCCTGGTCTATGGATGGTTCCGGTGGCGGGCAGACTACAACACCCTACCGGTTAGGCATGTCGGTATCGATATGTGGCTTCTCGCATATGCCGGGTTTACGGCAGCGTTCTACTTTGCCACTCTAGCCCTCGTTCGCCACTTCGGCGGCGTTCTCGCGCCGGCAGACACAGCAATCATGATCGGCAGCATCCTTGCTCAAGCGCTTCTCGATAACAAGCGCATAGAAACATGGCTGGTCTGGATTCCTGTCAATATTCTTGCCATTTTGACTTACTGGGATGCAACTTTGCCTCTCGTTTCGTTTCAGTTCGCTGTCTTCCTCGCCAACGCGATCTGGGGATATGCCAATTGGCATCGCAGCATGAAGGCAAGCAAAGCCACTGCTGACCTCCTTTCCATCGTCGCGAATATCCCGTTAATCGTGAAGGTCAAATCGTAATGGCAAAGGGAATTATCGTCATGACCGCCATGCCCCCGACGAAGGGGCATGGTTATCTTATAGATTTCGCCAGGACTTATATGAGCGCGATCAATGGTTCCAGCTTACACGTCATCATCTGCAGCCGGCCATATGAGCCGATCGACGGCGATGTTCGTGCTCAGGCTATCGCTGATCATTTCAGGAGTGACCCATCTGTTTGGGTTCATCATCGCCGAAGCAGCGATCCACAACTTCCAGAGAACCATCCAGACTTTTGGAGTTTTTGGAAAAATATTGTTGTCGGCAAGATCAACGATATCGATTCGGATGACATCCTGTTCGCCAGCGACCGCTATGGTGTCGAGTTCGCAAAAAAGCTTGGCTGCAAGTTCATCCCCTGCGACCCAGATCGCTCGATTGTCGATATTTCAGCGACCAAAGTTCGCATGGACCCCATCAAGCATTTCGATGACATCTTGCCGGAATTTTCACAACATCTGCAGAAGACAGTCACCTTCTTCGGTGCCGAGTCGACCGGGAAAACAGAAATGTCGCGCTCCATGTCCGATCAACTTCGCGGTCATTGGTGCCATGAGTGGGCACGGCCATATCTTGAAACCTGCGGTGCGGAAGTAACCGACGAAAAAATGAACAATATAGTCTATGCCCAGTTCGCAGCGCAAAAAGCAGTTGCGAAACTGTCCGGAAGACCATTCACCTTTCAAGACACTGATCTGTTGAGCACAATCGGCTACTATCGTATTTACGGAGGCAAGCCGAGTGAAGCTCTGGAAAGACTTGCGAGAAGTTCACCGTCGCACCTCTATATCGTCATGAACAGCAACATTCCGTTTACTCCGGATGCTTTGCGCTATGGCGGCGATCGCCGGGAGTCCAAGGACCAATTTTGGATAGATTTGCTGGATGAGTTCGGCCGACCTTATCATTACGTGAAGGAGACCGAGCACTATGCCCAGAGCTATGAGGTCCGCACTGTCTTGATGAAGCTATTCCACGGTCAGACGGACTGGTCTTGGTTCAAGAGGGAAAACGCATGATTCAGGCAGAGACTTTTGACGTGCCGGATCTGATCTTCCTCGAGCTCAAGACCAGCGGTATCTACCTGCGCGGTGACTCGATCGATAGCCCACAGCAGCCGTGGGCGCCCTACATCGCGGCTCTGCAATGCACTGACGATGGACGTGTGGTCAACCATTTCTCCTGTTACATCAAGCCAGACGGACGTAAGGTAAAGCTTGCCTCGGTGGAGCAACACGGCATCGACGACAAACTCACCGGTCGAATTGGCGTACCAGAAAGCCGCGCGCTGGGAATTTTGACGGATCTGCTCAAGGTTGGTCCGTTCGAAACGCATCAGCGCATCGTGACGTTCGGAGACATGGACACAACGGTTGTGGGCAGCCTGCTCGCGCGCTTTGCCATCTCTCTCGGCAAGCCTGCGCATACATTCGATCGGCTATGGCTGTCGCGGCCCTTGACGGAGTTCATCGACATCCAGAAGCCATATGCGCAGCTGATCTGCGAACTGCCCGCGGAAGAGGAATACCAGGACACATTCCGATGGCCATCCTTCAATGAAGCAGCCGCCGGCGTCCTCGGCCGGGATGTGAGCGAAACGCGCGACTCCTTGACCGACCTGCTCACGCTCAAGGACATGTATTTCGAGATCAAGAGCCGTGGACTTTTCATCGAAAGGGTGGCGGCATGAGATTGGAGCCCATTGACACAAAACTTCTTCGGCAAATTTTCACGATCATCGCCAGTCTCGATCGTGATGAAATCGAATATGCCAAGTTCAGATTCACCAACCCGACCTGGGAGGAGTTTCGAGAAAATCCATATGGTTCGTTTCTGAAGATGGAAGATGACGGCAAGAGCGCTGTTACCGTTGCTATAAATCGTCGGTACTGGGCTCAACCGTCATGAAGTGGAGCCCGCAGCAGGACGCCGCGCTGAAGGCCGTTTCCGCCTGGCTGAAAGATCGCAACGGACCGCAGGTATTCCGGCTGTTCGGCTTTGCCGGCACTGGCAAGAGCACGCTTGCCAAGCACCTCGCCAAGGATGTCAACAACGTTGTCTATGCGGCGTTCACCGGCAAAGCTGCCCTCGTGATGCGCAGCCGGGGCTGCAGGGATGCCGGGACTATCCACAGCCTAATATACAATCCGGAAGACAACGGCACAGAGGATGCTCAGTTCAAGCTCAACCAGGCATCGCCTATTCGGTCGGCCGATCTGGTCATCATCGACGAAGTTTCCATGGTCGGCGAAGAGCTCGCGCTCGATCTCTTGTCATTCGGCCGCAAGGTTCTTGTTCTTGGCGACACCGGGCAGCTGCCGCCGGTCGGCGATGGAGTTGGGTACTTCACCGCCGTCAAGCCTGACATCCTGCTGACGGAGATTCACCGGCAGGCTGCCGACAATCCTATCATCCGCATGTCGATCGACATCCGCGAGGGCAGGACTCTGGAATATGGCGCCTATGGATCCAGCAAGGTCATCAGCCGCAAGGAAGTCGACCAGGCTGAAGTCATGGCCGCCGATCAGGTTCTTGTCGGCCGAAATCTGTCCCGGGTAACCTACAACGCCCGTATCCGCGACTTGAAAGGTTTCGATCCTCAACGGCCGGTGTTCGGCGACAAGATTGTTTGCCTGCGCAACAAGAAGTTCAAACGGCTGCTGAACGGCCAACTGTGGCTGGTCGACGAAGTCAAAAAAGGCCGCCTCGGCAAGCTCGAGATGGATATCCATCCGGAGGAAGGGCGCTGGAAAAACAAGACAGAAGTTGAAACGCATGAATATTTCTTCCTCGGCAAGGAGGAGGATATCCCTTGGAGCAAGCGGAAGTCTCTCGACGAATTCACCTATGGCTACGTTTTGACAGTTCACAAATCGCAAGGTTCGCAGTGGGACAACGTCTATCTGTTCGATGAAAGTGCAGCGTTCCGAGATGACCGGCGGAAGTGGCTTTATACCGCAGTAACCCGGGCCGCCAAACAGATCACGATCGTCCAATAATGAGAGTCTGAAAATAATGGAAAGAGAAATAGTCAAGCCAGCCATCGATTGGAAGCTCAAAATCGAAAAGGGTAAATTCTCTGTCAGCGATGGCCATTATGAATTCCAAGCGTCATCCATCGCCGGCTTGAACAAGGCCATTTACGCTGGAATCATGGCCATTAACCGAATTCGGGAAGAGTACAAAATGACGCCGCCCTTGTGGCATATCTACGTCCAGGATAACCCAATCTCTGGGCCTTGCGTCTATTATTGCTATTATACCCATGATCAAACATGCACGATCGATGAGGATGAAAAGGCGGCGATCTCTCTTGGTGGGATTCTGACATCCGCCATGTTGGCCGCCCATGGCGCCGGCCTGAGTACTCCACGAACGCAACTCTATGTGTGGGAGCGTGAAGGCCTGCAATGGCTCATCCGCTTCCGAGAGCGCAGGCCAGATGGCTCTATCGGTAATGACTGGATCAGAACCTTCATCGATCTCAACCGCGACATGATCCTGTCGGACGGCGGACGCATCGATTTCAACCTGAAGGCCTATGACGAACGAAAGTGGAGAAAATCATGACTGACATTGCTTCTATGTTTGGCATTGAAATAGCAGATGCAAAAATCAACTGGCCTGCGCGAGGTAGCTCGAAGAATGAACTATGCGATCGCGATGGATGGTCGAGAGTGGAAAACATGCCAACGATGATGATGGGGAAGCCGGCGACAGTTCCGGCAATGAAATTTCAAAGCCTGGCTGTCAACGTGATGATCGGCAGCGAGGGCTTTGCCACATGCCTGGCCCACAACGGATACCGCCTTTCTTTTGGCGGCAGGGTGTTTGCTAAATGCGAAGACGCAATGAAGGCGGTCGAATGCATGATTGCAAGCGGCTACGACTGGCGTGAATGTTTCGACAGATTTCCGGAAACGCACCGCCTGTTTTTCAAATACGTTATGGAGAGCGCCGAGCAACGGGGAGAAATCCACCTCGATCGCGTCTATCCATCATGAAAACCTGTTTCGAATGTGAGAAAATCACAGAAGCAGACGAAGCGCTTCGTGAATTCCAAGGGGAGCCAATCTGCGCAGAATGCCTGCGCGAGCACAAATGCATGTCCTGCTATGGTCGTGGCAAGGTGGGGATATGCCGCAATGAGCGCGGCGAGATCGATTACATCAACGGCCGGCAGACCGGTGAAAAAGTCACATGCAATATGTGCCATGGGGAATGCTATCGGTGAGAGAGGAATACGACTGTCAGGAATTCCTGGATTTTGCCAAGGACTTCGGGGAGCGAGTAGCGTCCGATCTACTGCAGGAGGCGTGCGAGGCATTTTATGGACCGAGAGATCGAGGCCGAATAGGTCGAGTGGATCGACACAGCAAAGAAAGCCACGATCGGGAAGGCAATAACCACACCTTCAAAGGCACGATCGATCATGGCGCGCGCTGCTGGTCTTTCGAGATCGAGGATGGCAATAACAACGGAACCGTCGTGCTCTCCTGGGAGCGTGAATGGAAGCATGGCGGATATCGACTGCCTCAAGTCACTGCCTGGATATATGCCCCTATTCCACTCATTGCGTTTCGACTCTTCATCGACGGTATCAACCCCATACTGATTGCTCAGTTCAATAAAATCATGGAACGAAGCCAATAAAAATATCTCTTTCGTATGCTGGCGGGCGTAGACAAGTTATTCGAAACGTATATAGTCGCCGTATCGAGTTCCGGAGTGGGCAAGAGAATGAGCGATCGGATCGCATGCTGTAATCCGAAGTGCCGTCGAACCGGAGCGGCGGATAAGTTCCCAGGATGTAACGAAATCATCTGCGGGAAATGCTGGAGATTGCTTCCAAAAATTCTGACGCGACGATATCGCGCTATACGGCGCAGGGACGTGCGGGTTCAGAGGCTGGTGGACAAGCGCGGTGACGGCATAAGTGACAAGCGAGTATGGCAGCTGGATCGCGCTTCAAGGCGGTTAGCTGACAGGAATTGGTTTGAGATCCGAAATTTCTTCCGGATTGAAGACAAGCCGGACGGCCTCGAGTCGTTCTTGCTCGACGGACTGCTGAAATAGACTTGGTTGGTTTGAAAAAGGAATGACCATGGCAAAACGCACATTCGAAGAAGATCTCGGCGTTGTCGGAGAAATCGAAACGTTTGGAGATCTGATGCCTGTCATGGAAGGCCGCCGCTCTGATTTTTCCCGGTTGAAGCAGTTGAAGAACAACGGTCTGTACCGCCGGCTGAAGGCCGTTGGAGAAATGCAGGCCAGAGTCTATCGAGAGTGGCTTTCGTTCTACGGAACTCCGAAGGAGAAAAAAGAGGCCAAAGGCGGCGCTGTTCCTATTTTTTTGGAGCCGACACACGAGGAGATCGTAGATGCGCTTCGCCTCATGGTTCATGTCTACAATCACCACACGACACGAGATGCGCTCCGGGTGATCGGCCTTTCGACATCATCGACAATGTATCCCAGCGGAAAGCCCATGCACACCAACGAAGCATGCGAGATACTTGCTCGCCTTGAGGAAGGCCTGGGCCACGAAAAAGACGCTGCCTCTATAAGACAGTACAAAGACAAGAACCGGGTCAATTAGGGCGGCGAACGATGAGACACGATCACAGCAAGCCGAAGCGCCGGCGTTGGGCAGATGCGCACATCTTCACCTCCGAAGACCGCGGCACCATTCACAGTCAGCGCGAATATGTCGGCTACGGATTCACCAGCTATTATTTCGTCGGCACGGTCGAGCAAATCCTCGCAGCGCAGGAAGGCTGCCGGCGCAACTATCCTACGCAGGGGTACGGCGGAACCTATTCCGAGCCGGAAGATTTGGGCGATGGCCTCTTCCTGGCCACCGGCCGTCACTCGGAGTCGTGCGAATAATGGCGAAGTGGGAAACCAGCCTTTTCAGAATGAAGCTGGATAACGGCGATACTCGTCCTGCTTGCGGTCCGGCATACAAGGGGCTCTGCCTGCTTCGCGTAAAAAAAGGCACATGGCGCCTGATGCACATGAACAGCGGGAATGGCGTCGTTGGCTTGGATGGTGACTATTTTACCATCCGCCGGATCTCGGTCGACATCGCAAATCTTATCGACTGGACCGGCATGAAAACGGCGGAAGAAATTCTGGCGGTCGATGGCCTTGGCGCACGAATTGACGCTGTCGTCAGGTCATGGAAGGGCGAAGATGTAATGGAGGCCGGGCATGCTTGATGCGGGAAATCTGACGATTGTTAAATACGAAGATCTTCCCGGCCGGTGGGAAGAACGTGAACGCGCCATCGAAAATATCAGGGCGACCGGCGTGTCAATCCACCTGATTTACGATCGGCGGGTCACTCCTACCCGTCGCCCGGTTGAAGAAAACCGCTACGTGATTGCACCTGGCGTTTGTAATTGTTGCGCAAGGGTTTCGATCATTTCGAACGATGGTCGGACAGAGGTCATGAAGGACCGATCGGGCGAAGGCGGCTGGTTGGAAGTGGGTACGGAAAATGGCTAAATCTGACCTGGTCGATATCGACGTTCATCTGCACTACAAGACCGAAAAAGCATTCCTGATTTCTGATGACGGCAATCGATCGCGCGCCGTGTGGGTGCCGAAAGAGCACTGCGAGCTACAGCAGAAACCGAAGGCCGGCGCCAACATTCATGTCGCGACGATGCCGGAATGGCAGGCGCTGGAAAAGGGGCTGATCTGATGGCTGATGAATTCAAGGTCGAGGTCGGCGAATACTACATGAAGGGCTCCACCGGAGTCGTTCGCATCGAAGAGGAGCTATGCCCTGGCCGGTTCAGAATCGGCTACGTCCAGGTAGTCGATTACCCCCCGGAGGGCAAAGAGGGTAAAAGCGTAATCAGCGGTGGCGGGAGTTTTGCGCACGGTCCGGAGGTTTTTTCCCAGATCGTGGATGCTGAATCCATGGCGGCTATGCAATGCTTCGAAAACAACCGCAAAGCCTTCGAGTATAAGCGCCTTGCGGCTATCGCTGAATATGAAGCGGAGATGTGGCGCAGAACGCTGTCGCTTCTTTGCAATGAAAAAATGGTGGCGTTGCGCGCGAAAAAGGAGATTGCCGATGGCTGAAGAAACCAATATTTCCTGGGCGGACCATACCTTTTCCCCATGGCTTGGGTGCCTCAAGGTCTCGCCGGCGTGCGACGGGTGTTATGCCGAACGCATGATGGATCATCGCTTCCATCGTGTTGAATGGGGAGCTCCAGGTAAAGGCGCAGGCACCCGCGAGCGCACATCTGTCTCCAACTGGCGCAAGCCGATCGCTTGGAACAAGAAGGCGATCGCCGCCGGCACGCGCCCGTTCGTGTTCTGCTCGAGCCTCGCCGACGTCTTTGACAACCAGGTGCCGGCGGAATGGCGCAAGGATCTGTTCGACCTCATCCGTGCGACTCCGAACCTGATCTGGCTGCTGCTGACCAAGCGCCCGCAGCTGATCATCAAGCTTTCCGAAGAGGCCGGCGGTTTGCCGTGGAATGTTGCTCTGGGCACGACTGTCGAAGACCAGCCGCGGTTTGACATCAACGTTCCTGCGCTGCGCAAAGCGAAATTGGCGCTTTCCCCTTTCTTCGCATTTTTATCTTGCGAACCGTTGCTTGGTTTGTTGTGCGGATCCTTGGACGATATCGATTGGGTCATCACAGGCGGCGAGACCGATCAAGGACAGCATATGGCAAGGCCAACACATCCGGACTGGTTCAGGAGCCTGCGGGATCAGTGTCTCGCTTCCGGTATTTCGTATCATCACAAGCAAAATGGCGAGTGGGTTTCCGTTTCGGAAGTTGCCGGCGAGGGCGAGCACTTCTCATTTCCGGACGGCGCCACCGTGCGCAAGGTTGGCAAAGACAAGTCCGGCCGCACGATCGACGGCGTCGAGCACAACGCCTTTCCGGCCGTTAAGGAGCATACGGTATGATCCGATACATTATCGCACTGATACTTGTTGCCGCGTTTGCAATTCCAGGCATCCTCGCCCTCTTCGCATCGGCGGTTGGGTTCTGGAGGAAAAAAAACGAAAAAGCTGCTGATGTTTTTTATTATGGCATCGTCTTGTTGATTGTTGCCATGATCCTCGCATGGATCGGAGGAGTCTGATGACGCAGGCATTCCCCCTCCAGTGGCCGATCGGCCGTCCGCGCACGAACAATCCGGTCAAGTCGTCCTTCAACAAGAAGGTAACCAAGCCTGGGAAGAATTATTCTGAACCACAAATCCTCTCAGTCGCAGACGCCACGAACCGCCTGCAGCGCGAGATCGATCTTCTTCGTGCGCAGAACTATGTCCTGTCGACCAATATCGAGCTTCGTCTCGACGGTCGGCCTCGATCCAACCAGGCAGAGCCGAGCGACTCCGGTGTTTCGCTGTATTTCACTCTTTCCGGAAAGCCTCACTGCCTTCCTTGCGATCGGTACAATCGCGTCGCTGACAATATCGCGGCCATCGCCAAGCACATCGAAGCTACGCGCGCGATAGAGCGCTACGGCGTGGCAAACATGGCGGAGATGTTCACCGGTTTTCTTTCCATCGCGCCGCCGGCCGGCTGGTGGGATATTCTGGGCATTGATCGGAATTCATCCGTCGCCGTCATCCGTGCGGCATACAGGGAACGGGCAAAGAAACTTCACTCGGATGAAGCGGGTGATGCGGCTATGGCGGAGCTCAATGTTGCCCGCGACGATGGTGTAAGGGAGCGCTCTGCTTATGAATGATATTGCTATCGTATATTCCGCCCATATGGTCCGTCGCCTGTTCGCCCGCGACAAGACGCAGACGAGACGACTCGTCAAGGCGCCGAAGTGGTCGAATGGCGAAATGGAAGCTCAAGGCGATCACGTCGAAGCGATTGCCACCGTTTCCGGCTGCTTCGGCGATGTGCCGCACGTCTATCAGGTCGGCGATCGCCTATGGGTCAAGGAAAACTGCCAGGCAGTCGTCGACAAGGATGAGATCTCGTGCATCCGGTATCTCGCCGACGATCACATCGCCGGCATCGAAAACACGAGGGAAGCCGCTGATAAGTGGCTTGCCCTTTACGACTTCGGCAAGGGCAAGACACGCGGGCCTGTCGTATCGTCCAGGTTCATGCCCAAATTCGCCAGCCGGGCGACGCTGATCGTCACTGCCATGAAATACGAGGATCTGTGGGATATCACCGATGAGGATGCCATCCTCGAGGGGATCCAGCGCGGCGACGACGGGTGGTGGGGTTATGGCGACACGCCAGCCGACTGCAATCTTTGCTCCACCCCGGCCGAAGCCTACCGGGAGCTCTGGATCGATATTCACGGAAAGACATCGTGGGATGAAAACCCCATCGTTGCCGTTCCCACCTTCACCTTCCATCCCGTCAACATCACCAAGCTCTGAAAGGCGAACAAATGACTGACGAAGCAGAATCTGCAAAAAATGCGATGATTGAGGAGCGCATAGTTGCGGTGATCTCAAAGTATCTCGGCCGCGGTTTGGAAGAGATCACGGCCGAGAAATCTATCATTGACGATCTCGGCGCCGGCAGCCTCGATCACCTCGAGCTCATGATGGCCTTTGAAGAAGAATTCAGCTTTGAAATCGACGATGAAACGGCCGAGGCGTTGCTGACTGTCGGTGACGTCTTCCGGTTCATCAAGGGAAAAACCAAGGAGCGGGCTTCCAGCTGATGGCAAAGGTCAACAGACCAGACACGGCTTTCAACACTTCCAGGCGCGCGAAGGAATCTTCTGAGCTTCGCGCGCCAAACCATCTAGCCTGGATACGCACTCTTCCGAGCGCCGTTTCTGGCATGATGTGCTGCGAGGCGGCGCATGTAAGCTTCGCCGATCGACGTTTTGGCAAGCCAGAGCGAGGCAAGGGGAAAAAGGCGGATGACAACTGGTGCCTTCCCTTGACAAGCCGCGAGCACGCCGATCAGCACAGTGGCAACGAGCGAGTTTGGTGGGAAAGTCATGGCATCGACGCCACTACACTGGCGTCGCGTCTCTGGGCCGTTTCTGGCGACACTGAAGCCGGCATCCTGATTATCAATACGGCCAGGGCAATGGCCGCCGAATACAAAAGGAGCATAAATGCCAGATGAACTTCCAGTAAAGGAATTGGTGCAGGAACTCCTGCGCAGAGACCGCACGCGGTTCCTCGCCCCTCTTCAGCAGATGATCCAGCAAGATAGGCGCGGTGCTGTGATGGACATGCTCCAGATTTTGCGCGAGGTTGGCGCCGTTCAGTGCGCCAATTCAACGCGCGAGGTGAACTCTTCCTACCTCAAGGACAGTGAGCATCGCGAATCTCTTGAGCGAGATGTGGCTCACATGCTGGTTTCATTCCTGACAGACCAGCAAGTCATCCAGTTTACGGTGACGCCTGTTCCAACTGACGGGCCGCGCAGCCTTTCGACGCTTCGCGCCGAGATCTTCGTTGTCACGAAGGAGTATCTACATATCAAAGGCGATCCAAAGGAGCCCAGCAATGCCAAAGCCTGAAGAAATGAACACCATCAACGCCGACGGCAAGGCGTGGGATGGTCGCATCAAGCCGCTCATCGTGGCCGCCTGCGCAATGGTCATCGCGGCCATCTGCATCATTGCCGCCAACGCTGGAGGTGTGTGACATGGCTGAAACATTCGTCAATGTGCTCGCCCAGATAATCATCATGATCATGCTCATCGCTCTTTTCGGAGTCATCCCTGTTCTGGCCTGGTGGTTCGACAGGAGCAGCTACAAGCACAAGGATCGATGATCATGAGTTTTCTCAAATTTCTTGATCGAGACATTTTCGAAAACAACACCAAGCAGGTCGGCGACCGACCATCCCCGGAGCCGCTTCCGGATGAAGGCCATGCCAACCATGGCATTATTCTTGCGGCGCTTGGTGCTGGAGTCATCGCCGTCGCGGTCGCCGCATTCTTCGTGTAACCGCTGCCCAAAGGAGGGGCAAACATGAAATCCATTGGAACAGGCGTCATCGTCTTTCTGATCATCGCCGGCATCTTCTGGGTGTCGGAAAACATCCGCTTCAAGAGTCCGGGAAAAGACCCGGAATTGAATCCTGAAGAACCCAAAGGAGAAAACGAAATTGACCCCAACTAAAATCATTGCAGGATTTTTCCTCTCTATCGTCGCCGTGGTTGCAATCTCCCTGACTTTCGGATCGTTCTATACCGTCGACGAGGGCGAGCGCGCCGTTGTGGTGACGCAGGGCGAACTGACCAGCATCCAAGGCCCGGGCTTGCACTACAAGCTGCCTATCGTCAGCGACGCTCACATCATTTCGACGCGCACCCAAGCGCTGGAATTCGACAAGGAACCCGTCTATACCGCCGATCGGCAGACGGCAGATGTCACCTTCTCGGTGAACTATGCGATCATCCCGACGGACAAGGAAGTTGCGTCGCTCTATCGCAACTTCCAGACGCTTGAAGGACTCGAGAGCCGCGTCATCAAGCGCCAGGTCAAGGAGCAGATCAAAAACATCTTCGGCACCTTCACCGCCGACACAGCGATCCGCGAACGCGGCCGGCTGAATAACGAGATCCAGCAGGCCATCGCCAGTGTCGGGGAAGGCCTGATCAAGGTCGAAGGCATCAACATCGAAAATATCGATTTCTCCGATGCTGTCGAAGAAGCGGCCGAAGCGCGCGCCCAGGCGGAAATGCAGGTCCAGACGGAAAAGCAGAAGCTGGAGCGCGAAAAGATCCTTGCTGATCAGGCGATCGAGCAAGCGCGCGGCCAAGCCAACAGCCAGCTGGCGCTGGCCCAGGCTGAAGCCACTGGCAACCTTGCCAAGGCCAAGGCCGCCGCCGAAGGCGTGCGTCTGAATGGTGAAGCACAGGCCGACGCGATCAAGGCCAAGTCCGACGCGCTGTCGTCGAATCCCAACTTGATTGAACTGACGAAGGCCGAGCGCTGGAGCGGCAATTTTCCGCAGACAATGGTCCCGAATGCGACTCTGCCTTTCATGCAGATCAAGTAACGGCTTCGGTTTCCGGCGCTTGGCTGCGCCGGTTTCCAAAACCGTTAGGAGAGCAAAAATGAAAATCCTTACCCTCACCGGCATCGACGAAAACACCAGCACAGACTGGATCAACAGCGCCTTCGTCCGATCGCGGCAAAGTGTTGAGTTCGCAATCCTGCGATCACCGAAACAGCAAACATCACCGCGCTACCCGAGCGAAAAGGCGATCGACAATATATGCCGGTCAGTCAATCCGAACGCACTGGCCTTTCATCTTTGTGGGGGCTATGCGCGCATGGCTATCGAGGGTGAATGGGAAACTTTGTGCAAGCAAATCAATTTCGACAAGGTGACTCGAGTCCAGGTTAACACCACGAAAGACGATGCCGACACGATTGTCATGCTGCAGGGATTCGCGGCCCATATCGGCCTTCCTGTGATCTTCCAATGGCGCCGAGATAAATTTCCATACATCCACGGACTTTCACTTCTTCAGGACAAGAGCGGCGGCCGCGGCATCGAAGAAACGAACTGGATTTCACCAGATCAAGTCCACTGGCGGACGGTTGTCAAACAACACGGATATGCTGGTGGACTGTCTCCGGAAAACATCTCCGGGCACATGCCGGCGATCATCAAGGCGTCGAAGGGACCATTCTGGGTGGATTGTGAAAGCAGCATCCGGACCGATGATATCTTTGACACAGCGAAAGCCGAAGAAATGATCAGCGAGGTCACGGGGGCTCTTATTCTTTCGGCGCTCACATGAACGAACAATGGATTTTGGTGTGCTGTTGGATCTGCCTCTACATCGCAGGAATTTGGCTTGCGAGGACTAGAGATCAGTTGGTGACCGCGCTGACTGGCAACCTCTTCAGCGCGATTGTCATTATCGTAGCTAGGATGACGCATTGAAAGAGCTATTGCGATACGGCGGTGTACCGGTGCCATATCCAGTTCTCTGGAGTGGGGAGGATGTTGCCGGCTTGAAGCTGGGTATTTGCCAGCATGCTAAGA
Source organism: Iodosphaeria phyllophila (assembly GCA_025802455.2). Taxonomy (NCBI): domain Eukaryota; kingdom Fungi; phylum Ascomycota; class Sordariomycetes; order Amphisphaeriales; family Iodosphaeriaceae; genus Iodosphaeria; species Iodosphaeria phyllophila. The sequence goes on along the minus strand of JAOYMO020276907.1, from coordinate 8,594 downwards.
AGCTCGCGTGCTGCAACGCGGCCGATGCGCGTGGATCCGGCAAACCTATTTTTGGCACGCCCCACATGGGCCGCCAACGCGAAGTGATCATCAACGATCTATGCGATCTATGCGCCAAGCCGCTGAAGGGGAGGACGAAGGTTTCGCTTTCTCACGCCGGCCACCGCATGAGCGGGACTGGACTTTATGTGATGCAGGTCGAGCCGATGGTTCACAAAGATTGCGGTGCAGAGTGCGTCAAATACTGCCCGGCCCTCAAGAAGGACATCCGGAACGGAACCTTGTTCGTCCGCCATGTTCTGAAACACCGGTCTCTTCTCGCCATTATGACTCGAGCAACTGTGAAGGAATTTTGCGGACAAGAAGTTGACCGCGTCGTCGGCCATGCGAAAGTCGAACTGCTGCATTGGAAAGATAGGGATTTTGAATGGCTTACGAATACGTGATGCGAACGCACCGAAGACAGTTCGTCGTCGACCAGCGAGTCAAGCACATAAGGATGGGTGAAGGCTCGGTAAAGCCTGAAACCAGCCAGATCAACATGATCATGGTGCAGATCGACGGCATACCTTTTTCCGTACCATGCGAGCCATGGGATCTCGAATTCAAAGAAAAGGATAGCGGCAATGGCCGATAATGATCTTCCATTCCGAGACCGCGATATCAGACGCGCGCTGATGCTTGTCCGCACCAGCAACAACGCTCATGGATTCACGAACGTCGAGATCCTTTCCGAGAAGGTCGATAATCTTCCGCCGGCGGCCAAGCTCGAGCTTGTCAGGACATTTCGCAATATCGCCGACGGCCTCGAGTCCGATATTCGCAGCCAGGAACCGGCTCTTTTTGAAACCGACATGAAGGCCCAGGAATCGCCCGTATCAGATGCGAACGTGATCGAAGAAGGCGCCAAAATCCTGGCCTCATGGATACACTACTCTTGGGACGGACTGGGAGAGAGAGACATCTCCGACCAATTACCGGATTGGGCAACGAATGGCGTTGGGTCTCTCCGGATGCAGGGCGGACGGCCGGCGCTTCGCAAGGTCGCTGCGAAAATCCTCACCCTGCATAGCACTCCACCTGTCGATCTTTCGCGGGGATATCCGCACGAACTGACGGAAGATCTTCGCGCGATCCTTTCCTTGATGATGTGGAACACCGGCCCGATGGCGCATGCCCTTCGCGATGGCGGGCAGGACATCAAGCGAAAAGCCGAAGACGAACAGGCAGAGGTCATGCACTGGCTGATCGGTTTGGCGTTGGAGCATGGAAGCGAGTGGCGCGCCAAGGCGTCAGATCGCATTCGAGAAATACAGGCGTCTGTCAAGGCCGCCGCGTCGGAAGGCTCGATCGAATGAGCTATAGCCTCCTAAACCGATCCGCCACCAAGGCACGCAAGGCGCACCAATGCATTTGGTGTTCCTGCCCCGTCCTCGTCGGCTCTCAGTATGTCAGAGAAAGCTCGGTCTACGACGGGCAATTCCAAAACTTTGCATGGCACGAAGCCTGCCGGAAAGATGCTGACGACTATTTCAACGATGGCGGCTGCGAAGAATTCACTTCTGGAAACGACATGCCGTTCCACGCCCTTTACAAATTGGAGGCTTCCCATGTCGAATGACACGAACCAAGCGCCCGTATCGAATGTGGTGGGACCGGCAGACCAGATCATCGGGCAGATCGAAGAACTTTTCCCGGATTGGCGATCTTACCGCGACTTGGTCGATTGCATCGAATGCACCCTGTATCGGCTGAAAGACCCGGTGGTGAACCAGATGCTAGGCGTTCAGACAAATGGCGAGCAAATATCTCTGACACAGGCCGAGGTCCGGGCGCTGCTGCTGGGCGTTCCAAAGCCTGAGTTTTCGGCGGCTTTAACACGGTTGGCATCGTGGCTCGACGGCAAGCCTGTTACCCTTGAGAGGCTTTCTGATTACCCATCGCTTGCATCGAATGTGAGCGTGTTGCCTGTTGGATGGTTAATGAGCCAAACGATGTTCATGGCTATCAGCAAGTAGCGAAAGAATTCGAGGGAAGGAACGGGACGATCCCGCTTTACGCTGCACCCTTTCAAGAAACTGAGGTTCAGCAATGACACTTACGACTGGGCAAAAGCAAGACCTGCGAGCCATTGCAGGTGATCCAGGCCGATACTCAAAAAGCGCTGATGGCGATCTATATGAAATTGTCAATCTCGGCTTAATCAGACGGCTCCCCAGCGGAGGCTTCGAGATCACAAATGCTGGTCGTGCTGCCCTCGCCGCGTCGGAGGGTTCTACCGATGCGTGACATAATTGCGAATATCATTGATCCGCATTCATTCCTGCAAGACAACAGCGGGGACGATCTCATTGGCGAAATGGTTCGGCAAGGAAAGCAGGATGCTTTGCGAAAGGCAGACCGGGTGATTGCCGCCCTGTCTACTACGACAGGATTGCCAGAAGAACCAAAACGCTCTCCTCTCGATGGGAGTGAGATGAAATTTGGAAACTGCCATCAGTGCGGTTCTCGGGACAATCTCGGCCGGTCCGGCGATGACCTTATCTGCGGATCATGTTCGGACGCCAACTATCTTGCCGAGTGGATCGACTATGCCCGCGCCCTGCGCCGGTCCATCGACCCACCGCCTGCGGAGAGTTTGCGTGTGAAGCCACTGGAATGGCGGGCGCTGGCCATCACGGATCGAGAAGCATCTGTAGCAGATAGCATTTTCGGAAAGTGGGAAGTTTGGCAGTTTCCAAACGGCAGCACCTACATCATGAAGCCCGGCGAGCATCAGGGCACGGTCTACGAAGACAGCTATGATGAGGCGAAGGCGTACATGGAGCGCGTCTATCAGCGCCGGATTGCGCCTGCACTCGCAACGGAGGGCTCGGCCGAATGACCTTTCGAGAGAAGATAGCCCGTTGGATTAGTCCTAGCCTCGCAAGACAGGCCGATAAATTCCACTACCTCTGGCATCAAGCCGACGATTGCCACCGCTGGCTATCCGAGTTCGCGGACGTGGCCCTTGCAGCACAGTGGCTCAAAGAGCGTGACCAGGATCATTGGCGAGCGCTGGAAGAGCCTGCCGTCGGCAAGCTGCCATCCAATATCGTTGATTTTCGTGATTTTCTCAGATCGAGGCGGAACCCATCGCCTCTAAGCGTGCTAGACAAAGGAAGTAACGCCAATGAGCCATCCTCGTTACAATCCGATCGTGCTTCAGTTAGTTCTGGACAACCTCACCTCGGACATCATTCCAGACCTGACGAGCTACCCCTGCTCGAAGGAGCAGTTCCTTGCGATCAAGCGCGAGGCATTGCTGCTGTGCAAGCCCAAGGTTACAGCCGAAAAACTCCGGTCGACATTGATCCCAGCCAAGTAGACGGCAACCCCGCGCCCACGCCGAAGACGGCAAGTCAGGCGCATTCCGGAGGCGAAAAGCTCCAAGTTGAGGCTGAAAAGGTCCAAGTAGATGCGAAAATATCTCTTTCGAACCTTCTTGCCAGGATTCACCGGGACGGTGGCCATTATGAAGAGAAGCATGGGACGATCAAAGCCGTCGCCGATGCTGATATCATTGTGGCCAATCTTCACGGCGATGATGATGAGGCATTCGCGGAGCAATACGAACCGCTGGTGAGATCTCTTGAGCCTGACTATGAAGATATAGCCAGATCTCTTTCACGCCAACTGCGCGCGATGGATAAGCGTGCGAGGGCGGCAAACCGCCGGGCCGACAAAACCGCCGAAGAATTGTCCGCATTCCGCGATGAGATTCGATCCTTGAGAGATAATATGAGCCGCTATGTGTGCCACGATGTCGGGTGCCCGGCCAACGATCTCGATTATCTGGATCACTCACCCTGCGCATGCGGCTTGCGAAAATTATACAATCCGAAGGGGATTCATCCATGACCGAATTGATGACCTGCCCATTTTGCGAAGGTGAGGCTCTACTTTCCACCGTCGGAGAGGACGAGAGAACCGCCTATCGTGACGTGGTTTCTATCACATGCAGCCAGTGCGGCGTCGGCCTGTCCAGATGTGGCGACACGAGCAAAGGCGGATATGCTGACAACAGCAGGGTGAAGGCCGAAGCCATAGCCGCATGGAACACTCGAGGCGGAATCCCGCATCCGAATGGGGTTGCCAATGGAAAATAACGTCAAGGACAGCTTACGGGCGCTTGCCGCCGCAAAGGCCATCATCGACGGGCGCGATCCTGTCGCTGATTATTCCACGATCCTCGTCACGGCCGAGCACGCATTCGCCACCGTCCTTCTGGCGTGCATGGGCAACGACCCCCGAAGGGCGGCGGCCATGCTCAACGAGGGACTTGTTCCGCATATTGAAGAGCGCATCGCGCTTTATGCCGAGAAAAGGGGAAAACCATGATCAAGTTTCGCACTCGCGCTGAAGAAATATTATCGGAGATCCGGAAGCAGCTTGAAATCAACGTCGAGATTGCAGAGCGCGATCATCCAGAAGGGCCGATCGTCGACGGCAAGCGAGTAAAAGGAGTCTGTCACTCTCAAGACATCCTGGCGCAGCACATTCGCGATCATCTCAAAGAATTGGATGCCTTGATATTAGCGGCGAATGTGTCGCCTGCGTTCATAACCGGATGGGATATATCCGGCCCATACACCCCTCCAGAGAAGATTTGTGTCAACGGGATTGCTTATGTCCAGGAGCCCTATATAGGCACCCCGTCCGCCCCTGCAACGCGGGTAAAAATGGCCAGTGAAAACGCTCCACCCGTCCATCATGTGCTGGGTGCCGAAATTCGGCAAATTCGTGAGTCTTTGAATGGCGTTACACCCGGCCCTTGGGCTTATACGCGAGGTCAACTTGTCCGCGTCATGGCCGGAGCCGACAGCGTTGCCGGTGTCCACCGCATCGGGCGAAAGGACGAACAGGCCCACTCAAACGCCCGGTATATCGCCGCCGTGAACCCGGCCGTGGTCGCTAGATTGCTCGACTACATCGCCGCCCTTGAGGCGTCGGAGGGCTCGAAGCCATGAAACTCCTGATCGACAAGGAATGGTTCGCGAAGCGCGCGGCGGCCGAGCGCGAATCGGGTGGGGGCATGAGTATGCTTCAAGAGCCGATGCCGAAGACAAGAGCTCCATGGTGGCGGCGCATCCCTTGCTTCTTCGGCAGGCACAGCGATTACACGACTCGTCAACGGCCTAGCGGGTTTGCAATTCAACACCTGATGTTCCCGGTGCATGAGATCGAAGCCGACTGCACCTGTCGCCGCTGCTTCCGAATGGTGGTCAAGGGCGGTTTTGTGCCCAACAGTCTCACCCGCCATGTCTATCCCAAAGACTACAACAACGACGAACATGGGTGGCCGGTCAACTCCGAGGGGCAAAGGATTCCTTACAGGAGATCTGGTGGGACAGATGGATAACTGTGCCAAGGGCGGCGAGACTTGTGCTGGGCGATCGCCTCAAGCATTCGAAAATTGAACGAGGATTTGAAGTGAAAAAACTCGATGCCATGGTGATCGTATCAGCCGCTCAGGCATGGGTAGCTGCGCGCAGCGCATTCATCAATCTTCCGATAGGATCCCCGGATGCGCGCCGGCTGCTAAATGAACTGTCCAATGCAGAAGCATCCTTGCGAGCCGCGGTGGTCGCGGATCCACCGTGCATGTATTGCGATGATACTGGAGACGTTCACCGCTTCGACGGGGAATGGCTCGGATATTGCGACTGTGCGGCCGGCGTCGAATTAAAAGGGAAGGGAAAACCTCATGAGTGACGAGAATAGCGAAATCGTGATGAAACTCAGGGAGGCGGCCGGCGATGAGTTTTCCCTCCTCACCAAACCGCCTCGCTACACGAAGATGTATGGAGTCTTGATAGAGGCGGCCAACACCATCGAACGACTCGAGGAAGAGAATAAAAAGCTTTTCGATATGCTCACCAGTCCAAAGCGTATCCGGCAGAAGATGTTTCTCTGCGCCCTGTTTCTCACTCTTGCCATCATCATGGCCTGGATGACCTTCCTATGAATGAACCAAGTGATCCAATGATCGGTGAAAGCAAGAATCCTTTACGGAGGATGAGGATTCAGCTTCACGTAGATCACAATCCACCAATATGGGCGGCCTATTACGAGCCGCCTGGCGCCAAAGTTTGTTATTGCCATGCAAAATCCCTTGAGGAGATGTTGAGCATGGTCAAGGATTACTACGCCGGCAATGGGCTATTTAAGCCGCTTCGGGTTGAACAGCGCCTGATGAAATACATAAGGGACAACGAGAAGAACGTTGGCCTTTCACTCCAGGAACAAAAAGAGAGATACGGTGATGGATAAGGAGCACTACTGATGACCACCAATAAGCTCAACGAAGAGCAAACGGCATCCATCGAGGAGGAAGACGTCACACCGGCTATGATCGCCGCTGGTTGGGCTTGCTTGAAACGAGCACACCTACCGCACCTTGGCCCAGGCCCAGGCTTGGTTGAAGCCTACAGGGCTATGCGCGCGGTGTCCAGAAAGCCATGAAAAAGGATATGCATAGGCGGCACGCAAGAGCACTTCGCAGGAGCAGAGAAGTTCGGCAACTGCAGGCGAGGCAAAAGCAAGATATCGATGCATATTGGGATTGGATGATCTCTTTGGCGATCAGCGGCCTGTTGCTTATCGCGATCCACTTCATGCCGGAAATTATTCAAGCCATGAATAGGATTTGAATAAAAATTGCCAAAAACTGTAGAACCTGTTAGAGGCTCGCGAAATTATACACAACGGATAAGGGAGAACGACATGTCCGCTGTAATTCTTCGTTGGCCGAAGCACTTCAACGTTTCCTACCAATCTCTTGGTGGCTGCAGTCGATGCGAGTCATGGGAGGGGGAGGTTCCAACTGATTGCCCTGGCGTCAAGATGACGGAGGAACAGCGCTTTGCTGTCCTCGAGGGTGAGCTCGACTATCGTCGGTCGGAAGGCGGCTGGACGGCCTTCACGCGCTCGAAATGGATTCGCAACAAGATGCTTTGCGAATAGGAAAAGCCCGGTGATGAGCCGGGCTTCTTCATTTGTAGATACCGTCTTAGATGAAGGGGTGATTGGGTTATGGGGCTAGCCACTTCGGCATTTTCACTGTTCTCGCATAACCGCGAGGCACGAAATCTACCGATTTGAAAAGCGCGTTCATTGCCGATCCCGCCGACGATTCTGGAAGGCCATTGACCAGTCCGCCACCGTAAGCGTAGGCGATGAAATCGGGGTTGGCCGGGTTGTAGTATTCGCAGTTCTCGAATGTCGCGACTGCTCCGTCTCCTGCCCCGTAAACAATCCCATTGGCGGTTCCAGTGCCGCGAGGACTTGAGTAAGCATTGTCGCGGGACCGAAGCCGTGTCGCGGTGAGGCGCGCTCCAGTGCCATGAGCAATCGCCCCCCCATTAGTCATTCGCACGAAGTCTACGTCTTGCGCTCTCACTAAAGAGCCCTCGTCGGCCATGATGCCCGCGCCGTTCGGAGCGTTGTTCCCATCAATGAAGCCTTGCCCAACCTCCAAGACGGACGCCGCCCCGAAAGCGTTAATCACGTCCTCGGTATAGCTGTTGTTGGGATTTTGTTGCGTCGAGAACCTGTAAAGCGAGCCGGTTGAGTTGATGAACTGGACAAACTGCCCTCGCGGGAGGGGTCCATAGAAGTTGGTGCCGTGGGCGTCCTCGATGTCTACGAACGTGCTGTCCACGACCCATATACCCGTACTACCTCCGCCAACGAGGAGGTTCCGAAGGCGGACATTGTGACAGTTGTAAATGATGATGCTGGAGAACATGCCCCCTTGGGCGCCATCTGGAACGCCAGGCATGGCAGAGTTGTCGCTCGGCGGGTTGATGTAGGATGCGTCGATGGTATCGATGACCACACCGCTCAAATTGTTGAGGACGATGCCAGGGCCGTTCTTATGGCGCGCCCGAAGGTAAGTCAGGTTGTGCGTAAATTCGGTGATCAGCGGGTTGTTGTCCGCCGTGATGTCCAAATTCGAAATGGTGGTTTGCTCCGAACTAGCCGTGAAACCGAGTGAGGCGTTCAGATGCACCTCCTCACTCGGTTCTAAAAAAGCCCCCATTCCGAATTGAAATATTTCAGGCGTAAGCTTTCGATTTCGGCAGCAGTCAATGCCCGGTCATAGCCGGCACTTTCGAACAGGTGGCCGTTAAGCGGCGCATAGACATTCCCGTAAGCAGGAGGCGAGGAATGGTTCGCATTTTCGCTTGCCGCTCCCGCCGCCCAACCCGCTGTCTGCACCTGTCTCGTTCCGCCGATCTGGATTGTAACGTCCTTGGTGGCATAATCGACGCTCACGGCGCAAAATGTCGCAGTGTTGGCGACAAGGACCGCAGTGGAGAACAGTCCGCTTTGCGCATCAGCCGCGAGGCGCCTGGTGTTGGCGCTGATCGACCCGCCCGAATTAAGCTGCACGTTGAACAACAGTCCGCCGTCACTGGCAAGCGCGGTGAACACGTAATAGGCGGTATTTAGCGGCGTTGCCTTTATAACCCCCATCCACGTAAAGCCCGGCTTGTTACGAATAAGCCCTAGAGAATTGGCGAAGGACAAGGCGTCTGAACTTGCCCCTG
>JAOYMO020274056.1:0-29069 GCA_025802455.2 Iodosphaeria phyllophila | reverse complement strand
ACAGGCAGCGTCGATAAGACCCTTCGCGTCTGTAAGTATTCTCTCCCGCCGCGGCATCTGCCTTCCTCTCCGATCTCCATTTGCTGACAAAATCACCAGGGAACGTCGACAAACCCAATGTGCGTCAGTCCACGGAGCTGAAAGGTCATGTGGCCCCCATTGAGAAAGTAGCATTCAACCCCATCAAAGAGCTCGAGCTCTGCAGCATGAGTGCAGATGGCGTCGTCAAGTTCTGGGATGTCAAGACCAAGACCCTCATCAATGAAGTCAAAGGTCTAGGTGAGACCTTCACTTTGTGCTGGGCTCCGGATGGCCAAAGTCTGATTGTTGGAAACAAGGTTTGTATATTTCTTTCACCCGCTCTCCCTCCTACCCTCAGGGCCCCCTTAAAAGAAAGAAAAACCACTCTGTTCTTCTAAAACTCAAGCTCCATGCTAAACTCTCCTACGCACTCAGGCGGACAAACTCCACGTCCTCTCCCCCACCTCGCCAACTCCCCTATCCACACACCAGCAAACCATGCCGACAAACCAAGTCATCTTCGACTGGGGTGGCACACGCATCTACCTAATGACCTCGGCGGGCCGCACGCGCATCTTCGACTACCCGAGCTTCAAGCCCGCCTACCGCCACAACTACCACCCCGAAGGCGAAGCCGACAACGAGTTCATGCTCAACGGCCACACGTCGTCCTGCGTCAGCGCCGAGCTCCACCCGCTGAACAAGTATCTCGCCACGGGGGGCACGGACTCGCTGATTTCGATCTGGGATACCGAGGAGTGGAATTGTCAGAGGACGATCACGAAGATGGTGGGGCCGGTAAAGACGCTCAGTACGTGCAGTTGATCCGGTGGAAGGTTTCGGAGGGGAAGCGGTGTGCTAACGGGTGATTGCAGGCATGTCTTTCGACGGGAACTACATCGTAGGTGGGAGTGATGAAGGTGAGATTTCGACAATATAAACTCCTTTTTGGGGGTTCCTTTTCTTTTTCTGGCCTCGAAAACTGGACTCGTTTGTTCTGACATGGACTTAGGAAATTGTCTGGATTTCTCCTACATCGAGACGGGCGAACACCTCTTCACGTACAAGACGGCCTCGGCATGTCCCGTCGTGGCGTGGGCGCCTAATCGCTACGCGCTCGCTTACAGCGATTTGGGGACGCTGCGGATTATCAGTGCCGGAGCGAAATAGTGACGCTCTGGGCGAATACGTGATGTCTGTATTCTTATCGCTCGCTAGGAGGGCTGGGAGTAACGGTAGGATGGGACCTGGAAGGGGAGGTCTGTGGTCAAGCCAGTTTCTGTGGTCGAGGGAGGGCTAGAGAAGATCTTGTGGCTGTTGTTGTGGACATGGTTGGAGATCGATAAGCATTTCTGGAAGATGAAGCTGACTGGAAGAAGTTGTGATGTAGCTACCAGTGCTGGAGCCTGGTAATCTGATAGATACCCCTCTGCAAGTAGTGGTATCTTCTACTGGAGGTATCAATGCATACATAGCAAAGGCTCATGATGAATTTACTACCTGGACTGTTGTTCTATTTTACTGTACTTCGTAGCTCATATCCATCTATTTTGTCTTGCCGTGTGATCAACTCTCAACCTTGATGAGCACTGAGATGACTTTCTGGATGAGCCAAGGTTATTTTGGGGGCACAGACCATCTCCATCCTTGCGGGTCGGCGAGCCGCAAGAGCGGAACAAACCTCCTATCCCGCCCCACGCATCCCTGCCTCGGTGCTTCATTCAGCAGCCGATCCATCCATCCGCACAATGATTCCACATTGAGCCCCCCCAGCATCCCATCGCAACACACACACACACACACACACACACACACACACACACACACACACACTGCTCAGAAGCCGGCGACAAAGTGCAACCAGACCCAGTGAATCAAAGTCGAAATTCGAACGCGAATCCATCCGTGGACAGGTGGTAGTCAGGACCTCCTCCCCGAAAAAAGAAAACCACTACCACACACACACACACACACACACAAAATGGAAGACTTCGCGTCCGAGTCCGACAGCGACTACACGAGCTATTGGCGGGACTGGTTCATCTCGTCGCGCGGCAACGAGTACTTTTGCGAGATCGACGAGGACTACCTGACGGACCGCTTCAACCTGACGGGCCTGAACACGGAGGTCCAGTACTACCAGTATGCGCTGGACCTCATCACGGACGTGTTCGACCTCGACTGCGACGATGATATGCGCGAGACGATTGAGAAGTCCGCCCGGCATCTGTACGGGTTGATTCATGCGCGGTATATTGTTACGACGAGGGGGCTGGCCAAGATGGTGAGTCTTTCTTCTTTGTCTTTCTTCTTCTCCATTTCTCCTGTCTTTTTCTCCCCATCTCCCAATACCTGCGACCCGAAAAAATTAAAAATACTCACCATCCAAAAACCCCCCGTCGCCCGTCCTTGTCCCCAGCTCGAGAAATATAAAAAAGCCGACTTCGGCAAATGCCCCCGCGTCTACTGCCACTCGCACCCGCTCCTGCCCATGGGCCAGACCGACATGCCGAACCAGAAGCCCGTGAAGCTGTACTGCGTGCGCTGCGAAGACGTGTACAACCCCAAGTCGACGCGGCACGCCGCCATCGACGGCGCCTACTTCGGCACCTCCTTCCACAACATCATGTTCCAGGTCTACCCGGCCCTCGTGCCTCCCAAGTCCGCCGAGCGCTACGTGCCCCGCTGCTACGGCTTCCGCGTCCATGCCCCCGCCGCCCTCATCCGCTGGCAGAACGGCCACCGCTCCGACATGCTGCGTCGCCTGCGCAAGCTCGACGTCGAGAGCGGCTTCAAGGGCGGCGATGGCGTGGGCGATGATCTGGATGAGGATGAGGAGGAGGAGGAGGAGGAGGAGGAGGAGTGCGAGGAGCTGGATTTAGAGGCGGAGGGGGCGGTTGTGGAGGTGGGGGATGGGATGGATGTGTTGGGTTGAGGGGTTGTTTTTCTTTTTTTCTTTTTTTCTCATCTTTTCTTCTTTTTTTTTTCTTTTTTTTTCTTTTACTGTTCATGTTGGTGAGAAACAGGGAACTGGAAGGGAAGGGAAGGGAAAGCGGGGGGAGAGGAAACAGACACTGTCGTGTCGGGAGTTTTGCACATGAGGGCGTTCGAGAAGGGTCTTTATATCCATCCATTGCTATGTACACACAGTACAAACAACAGTGCTATTGTTGTTAACGGGTATGCTATCTTTATTCTATTCACGGACACACCAAGCGGCGTCGAGGAGCCTGGGTTAGAGCAAAAAAACTCTCCCCCAGCTGATGATACCAATGAGCAAGGCAGGATGGGAAACACTACTGTGCTGATGTATATTACTGAGCACACGAGACGCAAGACGAGGAGGCAATGCAAACGAATTCAAGAATTCTTCCTTTTTTTAAAAATAAAAAAAAAGATAAAATTTGATAAACGTTTTTGTTCCTATCTCCCCAAACCATTTTATCCGCAACGTATATCCTTGACGCCTAGGACGCCCCCCCCCCCCCCATGATAGTTCCCTTGCCAGAATTCATGTAACCCCCACCATAAAGTGGTAAAATTGAAGTGCACGACCAATCCCATCGTTACTTGTGCCCCAATTGGCAGAGCGCAAATATATCCTTACGAAATAGGCAAATACCTATTTATCCTCAGTCCGACCCCATCCGCCTCCCCAGCTGCTACAACCGCACGTCTTCCAACGGCCCCGAGCCCTCGCCCATGTCCCCGACATCACTATGAGTCTCGGACTTGCGGCGCTACCTCGACGTCATCTCGATGCTCTGGCCCGTCGCCAACCCGCTCTCGACATCTCCCACTCGGCCCATATTGTGCGTCTGCATCCACTGCTGTCGATTGTCGGTAGCATAGCTATACGAGCCAACGCCGGCCCAGAAAGCCTTATCAACACTGCGGGGCGCCCACGCCCAGCCGGCGCCCTGGCTGATGGGCAAATGGTAGAAGCGGAAGGCGAACCAGGCGCAGATGGTACCGATGATGAAGCCAAAGAGGATATCGAAGCCATGGTGGCGGAAGTCGAACCAGCGCGAGCTGGCGATGAAGATGGCCAGGAAGAACGGCAACACGGTGGCGAGGAGGAGGTATATGGGCGGGGCCGCGGCTTGGCGGCGGATCGCAAGCACCTCCACGCTGTGTGAGGCGAGCTGCTGCGCCGTCGAGTCGTCGTGCTGACCAGGGCCCGCGCCCGAGATGTCGTCGTCGCGGCTTACGGCCTCGTAGCTCGACGGGCCGCTGGGCGCGTGCTTGGTGGCTTGCGATCTTGAAGTTTGCGATCCTGCGAATCGCGAGGGGAAGGATGTCGCGTGTCGACCGTCATGGTTGGAGTAGTAGCTCCCTGAGGCGGGGAACGGGATAGTAACGGAGAATTTGCTGGCTAGGAAAAAGGACAGGTAGATCAAACCCGCAGCTGCGGAACTGGAGTGGCCCGAAGGATAACTGCGGAATCCATCCTCCAAGAGAGCTTTGTCAGGGTTCTTGCAGATATCAGCCGATACAAGCTGTCCGCTATTCGTCATCCCTCCCAGCACGTAATCCTGCGTATTTGCCAGATCCGGCTGACAGCGACTCAGCAAATCAGGTCGTGGCTTGCCGAACATGTTTTTCATTCCTTGCGTAATAAACCATGCCGCCATTAGACTCGTCGCCAGGCCCAGCCATCCTGCGTGAAGCTCCCACAGTTTCCGTCGCCATACCAACGCTCGTGGTGTGCCTTTGGGAACAGTCGGGCCGGGAACGAAGACAAGGGCGACGATGAGGATAACCCCGATCGGGATGATGGCGTTGCAACAGACTAAAGTCAATGATGTCACGGTTTCGTGTTCTGTAAAGGGAAAACTGTAGACCGAGGTAGGCAACCCGGTTAGATGTGTATCCCAAATTCCTAAGACCGGATAGAAATGTAGGCAGGAAGGGGGACAAACATACGAAATATTAGGATCCTCCAACTGAAAAGGTCTTCGATTCGGCGTCACATTGCCCAGTATAACCCCAATCACCCCCGCGATAACAAGACAGATCCAATCCAGCGCGTAAGACGCAATCAGCATCGGCGTCACGGCCTTCTTGGACGGCAGGATGCCCGCCATACCTCCTCTGCTCTTTTGCGTCGACTCTGTGTCCGGCATCTTATGATAGGACATGTAGCTCAAAGGAGACAGCAGCACCGAGTTGGCTTTTACGCGACCAGATCCGAGGTGTCTATGGTGTTGTTGGTCGCTGACCTCATCACTCATGGCCAGGGCGGCGGGTGGGGTGGGAGCTTAAACAATAAAAACAAATCGAGGAAGGAACGGGGAAGGGACAGTGCTCAGAAGGCACGACGGGGTTCGTAGTGTGGCTACTACCGCTAGCGCCACTAAAAGATTCAACGGTCAGGCCGTTTCTGTTGTTGCGTTGTTCCACTGGCTTCGTCAAAAATATGTAGCATGGATCAGATTTGTGTATGATACAAAGTGTAGCGCACTGGCCCGCGTGTGTCCACACGAGGCGAGATCTGCGAGTCGCGACTTCCCCAGGTTAGTTTAGGTTGGGAACCAGTAAATATGCACCAGATTAAAAGCTGGCTGCTGGCGGAGCCACCCGCAAGGCCAGAACAGCCTGTCTTGCAATTTGAATGATAAATAAAAAAGTGAGATATTCTTTGTCCAACCCGCTTGAGAGGATCAAACCTTGATCTTGCATGCAAAACGGGTCAGTCAAATCTTCTTTTTTCGGTGTTGTGTTGTGCCGGAAGAAACCAAAGTGCAGACAGACAGAATGAGGGGTTCAACGGCGGCGGGATCCCGCGGGCTGGGTAAAGTCTTGGGCTTGCTTACGGCAAAAGCTCGGATGAGAGCAGCTTCCTTCCCTGGCACTCTTTATTGCCGTTTTCCCTCCGCCTTCGATGCGGACGAGGCAGACACGGCGGGACAAAGAACGAGCGAGGGTTTGGGTACCCGTGTGCCCCAACGCCGAGAAAGGCGCAGTCCAACCGATCTTCTTTAAACAAGGCCTTGCTTGGCCCTAGGTGTGATCCACCAAAAAAAAAAAAATTTGTGCTTGACAACCCTCTATCTGATCGTCAAATCGGCATCAGCAACCTTCAAAGCCCCCTTTTTCCCAGACCCCACGGTTGCAAAGTTGCAACCAGCACGGCTGGAGGCCGAGTGGCTGGCTGCGCCATCGAAGCTGTGTGACGAATGCCAATGCTTGGCCGAGGGGTTCCACCGTAGTACTCGGCGTCGCATGTATTGTCCGAGACTCCGAGCGCTAGAGGAATGTTTTGTGGGTTCCATTCGGAATTTTCCATTGGCTTGGACAAGGATCTTGGGTATCGGGCTCAGTTGAGAAAGCCAATGGGATTTGTGGAATTGGAGCCCACAACTGCTGTCTTGACTTCAAAATACTCTCTGTGTTATGTAATACATCTACGGCCGCCTGCCCTTGTGGCAGTGTTTGGGATGATCATCTCTGCCGTAGAGATCAAACAAAATATCGAGTACAGATCTTTCCCCTTGATAGCTTGTTATGAGTGCAATTCCGCTCCACTTCGGTACATGGTGCCGAGCCTCCCATTGCAACCATCCGAGCAAGGAAAAGCTTTGGCCATCAAAGCTCACAAACGGCTTCTAACCAAGTTAGACCTAGGCGTCCGCAACAAGCCAGTAAGGGGATGGAATAGTTCTTGAGGTGTACGTCACCGACCGACCACCTTTTAACAAAACGACGACGACAAACAAGTCCAGGTTTATCCCGCCTGTGCGTTCCTTAGCGACAAAGCGGCTGTCATGTCGCTGAATTGCCGGTGCAGTAAGCCAATCTCGGAAATTCCAGAAGGCCAAATCACCATAACTTTAGGCTTTGCGAAGATGGAGGGTCGCCTGTTCAAAACTTCGCCCAAGATCCCTGCTGTACTGTGTAATAGAAAAAGTACTGCTTCCATTTTTGACCCACAGCCGAGTATTGAACTATGCTTGCAAACTATACCAGGGCGATCATCCGGGGATTCCCTCAATCTTCATATTGGATACCGTTCCTGAGTCAGGTAGAGTAGACCACAAGGCAATGAAGATCGCGGTTGCAACCACGTGGAGTAGGCAGAGTAAATTCATTGCTGTCTCCCTTCCCCCCTTTTTGGGGGGTAGTTTGCTAGACTTGACCTGCATGGTTGATTACGCGTCCCGCAATGAAATTCCTGCGCTGAGACGGGCGGCGCATTTGCGAACTACTGTATGTCATGAGCCTCAGAGTGACGATGCACCCACGATTTCCCGTCGCAAACACCAATAGTATGGCACTAAGATGTCCCTGCTGACGAATTTGTTTCAGGCCGACTTACCGGTCCACACGTAGAAGCGATGATTCCATCCCTCCGCGGCTGTGATTGGAGGAATGGACCGGAATAGGAGGCTGGTTTATACGAAGTCCGCCTATGAACTGGCTATGGGATAATAAAGGTATGCTGCGTCTGATGGTTCATGACGAACCGGGTTTTCTCCGCTTGCATCTCACGACAACATCAGAGTGAACCGCTGGCTTGCAAACAGAATCCTCTATCGTCAGTAAGCCAGGCTCTCATATTTACAAGACGGGTATATTGGCAACTATATAAGCCGAGAAAGCAATATACAGCGTATTTCCACTTATACAACTTTTGTCTTGCCTAGACAAAATCGATACATTAACATGCTTTCGTCTCTCGTCTTACCCACCTCTATCGCATTGAGGTCTTTTCATGGGGCTATCCGTAGCGGAGGTACAATGACCTAGGTATACACAATAGCCCCAGCGTCAAATTCAATAATTAGGGGGAAAGAATGGTAATAATTGTGCCGGACTGACGACTGCACGGAGCAATCACTGTATCCTATCCTTCTTCACAGCGCTGCCGTACTCAATATTACAGCTTCTTGGAATGTCTCCGACCATTGAACATCCGGTTATTATATCTTTATTACATCCACGCCCTCCAAACCCAACCAGGAATCCATAATTTCAAACCCCACCAAAACTTTTCGCACCCATCGAACCGTCCTAGTTTTCAGCAAGGCTTGTCCCGAGAACCTCCATGGAAGTGCTAACACATCGCGGCCAAAAAAAACACAAAGGTTTTCACTGGAATTGAATCTCCCGATGCAAGCAAGCATTGTGGCCGTGGAACGATGCTGACATACGCGCTGTACGGTATTACCATGTGCACCTGGTTAGATTAGTGGTGGCCTTACGCATTATTGTTCATCCGCCTGGCTGCGTTCCAGACGCAAAGCGGACATTCTGACGGATCTAGATCTCATTATGAATGTTCGGCTAAAGCAATGACGTATCGGCAGCAGTGAACTTGCTACTGTGCAATGTAGAGGCCAAACCGTGCACGAAAAAGTTGGTGTGGAAACGCTATGGTCGTGCCCTTTATCATAGGTAGAAGCCAGATCCATGGCCAGGCGAACACGCCTTGTTTGACCAATGAGTCATGACCTATATTATCTCTCTATTCTCGAGAAGTTGCAAGTCGTACCTACAGGTCACACATGACAACCTGAGAGGCTAGTTCAGGAAAAAAACACAACGAGGTTTAGGTTGAGAGCAGAGGATGAGCTTTTTTTCATTCGGAATAAAGTGTGTACAGTTCGCGCCGCCAAGGAAATGATGATGTTGATGAACTACACCGCTTTCACCGTGAACGAATACCTAGGATAGGAAAGAAGCAATCTGGAGTAACGGGCAGCACGTGTCCACATAGAGGACACCCATCAGCAACTGCATTTCCCATCGCTGACAAGCAGACAGAAATTCCCTCTGATAAGCATGCAACCACCCCTTTTTATTCCCTCACGCGGCACATCCCTACTTCTAAAACCAGCAACACCCCGAACACTCAGTATGTACACTGGCAAAGTCCTCCGCCAAACCCTGTTGTTTCCCTTCGCCATGCAGCAGACAAGCGTGTATCCATTCATCGTGCAGCATCCATCTTCCTGCCATCAGCAGAGCAAAGTCAATTAATTAGTAATCGTCGTCAACCACCACAGAAGCATTCCACCGAGAGGGGTATGAAAGCCAGAGGGCCAACGGAAAAATACTGGAAACTACTGCCTCAAGCAACCTCCATTGGACCATGAGCTACGGAGAGTACTGAAAACAAGCCAACGCCGCCATCACCTATAAACACCGGAACGCCTAGCTAACCGGGACGCCATGCACCACCGAACGTGGTAATAATCCTTAGGCCGACGGTATAATGATGCAACATGAAGAGTGCAGCCACGGACTGCGCGGGGAAAGAGAACGTATCGCAAGCGATAAGCCAGATCAAGTTACAGATGCTTTTAGCTTGTGAAAGCGTGATGAGAAGCTCGAGATCAAAGGGTTCATCGATAACGTCATGCGATGGAGAGTCGTGACAGCCATGCCCAACAGGCCAAATCCTGGTTTTGAGTACACGAGTCGAAACCGAATATTGTAGAGCTAGGGTATCGTACGCTGTAAATGCACTTGAAGATACCGACTTCAATATCCTACAATTCATCCAGAGACACACCCGTGTTGCGGACATCGAAGAGGCTTGCATTCTTCTTGGCCCATGACCGGGTAATCAGAGAGGCTACACGTGGATTAGACAGTGAAATAATTTATGAGGATGAAACCCGGATGCATATGAATGACTTACCCTTGAGAAACTTCTTGCTACCGTACTTCTTGAAAAAAGCTTCATGGATGACGGGCCGCACAAGATAGTCCAGCATAAGCTTGAAGACAGGCTCAATTTCATCTTCCGAGTAACCCGAGTAGTACTCCAGTGTTGCGTCCTATTAGACATCCATTAGTATTTGCAACGAAAATTTTGGTACAGGGCGCGTCTTACCCATTCGCCCCGGTCTAGAATCATGCGGGAGAGGTACATAGCCGCCGCCGCAACAAGACTGGGGTTGTATTCCATGAACCGGTGGTCCAGGAGACTAATTTCCATCAAGTATTTCCCAATGGTACGAGACTGAATATCGTAGTTATCCGCCTTGGAAATACGACGTAGAAAGTTCATGGGATTGGGGTAACTAAGATCATAGTTGAGACTCATGAGAATGATGCGTTCAGCACTCAAGATCTCAGCCTCAGTGAAACCGTCATCAGCCACATGCACATAGTTGACGACATGGGGCGAGAGGATCTCTTCGTATTTCGAAGCGATAAACATGGCCGTGATGCCTACGAGCTGAAGGCGGTCTAGCTGCACCACTTTCTCGGAAAGAAAACGATCGATGACGTTGATGGCAAGAAAGAGCGTTTCGGGGAGAAGGTGGAACCTGGTGTGCACCTCAATCAACCAATCGATGAGAATGCCTCGTGTCTTCCATTCCAAATCATCTTGGTGATCCATGTACATGGGGTTCGGCGCCGAATTCTCTTCTAGTCCACGCAGATATTCGAAGATCTCCGTAGCGTATTCGGCAGCCATCAGGGGATCTTCCATGTCCTCACTGTCCAAATCTTTCACTCCCGGCGGGAAGGTGGGCTTGGCAGTAATCTCGGGCTCAACAAAGTCGACCACATCATCTTCGGGCTCTTCCTTGGATACGACCTTGCCGACACGCGGATGAGGTTTGATGGGGGCTTCATTCTGCAAGATATGCGCCTTCTTGCGTAACGGCTCGCCATCTTCCATACCCTCGTCCAGCTTAATACTTGCTGTGTTGGCGCCGACCTTGCGTTTTTGAGATGCAGCTCCGATTGATCCCGCTCCCGTTCGCTTGGCTTCATTCTTCTTGGTTTCTTTTGTTCCGAGCACAGTTTTTTGTGAGACTGTGCGTGAGTGGGCCTTCTGGACGCCCGTTGGTTGAGAGGCCTTGGAGACCAGGCCTACCTTGGCAGATTTTTTCCCTTCTGCAGCTTCAGTCTTGCCAGCATTAGTGACATCGCCGAGTGCAGCCCGCTTGCGGGCGCCAGCAGGGTTAATATTGACCGCCGACTTTTTGGACTGCAACGCGGCGGGTTTGGTCGTAGCTTGAACCTCTGCATCGAGAGCAGCCGTCTTTGCACGCGTCATACGCGTTGATACACTGTTCTCGTCATTCTCATTCGAGACAGTAAGTTTTCTGGCAGGGCGTCCCTTTATTTTGGTGCCAAGTCAGTATGAAGTCAAAGCCAAGATGGGACCGCACCCCACTAGCCATTGTAGCTTGTTGCCAGGCGGATTGAACCGTAATAGTATTGTTGGTTGGTTACAAGAGAGACAACTTACGCCGACCATTATTGCTGATGAGAACTCTGTACTAAAAGACTCAATTCGCGTTCAGAAAATAAAGGCTGCAAGCTATGTTAGTCCTGTATAATCCAGAGCATATCTCACGAGATGGTCGGGTTGTTGTTGTTGTTGTTGATGTTATTGTTATGAATTATGTGAAGTGAATTTAAGTGGAAGGAAGGAAACAAGAATGGGGTTTGGTTTGTTTAGGCCACAGAGAAATTGGAGCGTGGGGCACAGTGCAGACTCCGTTACACGCCCGCCGTGATGCAACCCGCAGACGCGCGCCGGCCGGGGGCATAGTACGCGACGGAGGCTGGTAGCGGTCGAGGGGAACGAAAAACCCGCTGCTTCCAACTTCGGCTGCCGACTCGCTGATTGAAAAGTGAAAACGAAATAGAGAAAAAAACACGTTAACAGTTGTGAGAGAGATTTGGAAACCATACATAGAATGCTCCTGAGGAAGGATTGCAAGTGAGTTCCCGGTCCCGTGATATCAATCGCTGCTCCGAACCTGGCAGGTCAGCTATCGTCTGGTACTGAGAATTGCAGAGTTCGAGACCGCTGGTCAGCAGCGAAGCTCGCCAGAATGAGATGATCGAGCGCGTGCCGAGGCGACCAAGGCAAGTCCTGTCAACACGGAGACTGCGTGCGAGAGAAGATGATGCTGTAGTGGAAGATGGAGAAGAATAGTAAGGGAGTGAAGTCTTGTTGAAGAAAGAGTAGCTGCGTGTGTCTGGCGGTGGGTGAAAGCCAGACGTGTATGGTGGAGCACAGATGTCACGCCAGTCCACAGTTGCCCAGTTGCATCAGCACCGTACCTAGGCAGCGCGACTGCTGGGGGGAAACCGTGTTTTTGCAGTGTTGGTACCAGAGTACGAAATAGTTTGTCTGTTAGGTACCGACAAGACGCGGCGAAGCTAGGGTGATTTGGGCAGGCGCCTCCGATCCGCCGCGCTCGCGACCCCCAGTCAAACAGATACGTCGCGCCGACAACCCACAACCCGCACTTTCCCGTCCGCAACGTAGTGAAAACGGGCGCTGATTGGCTGGGAAACAGGACTGGGTAGTGTTGTTTTCACTGTGCAGGCAGGGCCTTGGCCATGACCTAGTACAGGTACGGTAACAATTGACTACAGGAAAGAAGAAAACGAACGAACAGAAAACTTGACAAACACTCGAAAGGACGAAAGGACTTACAGGAAGTAACTTCTTGAGATACCGGGTAATGCCTGTGTTTACCAGAAGCTGTGATGATGAGCCCTTGCTTTGGGCCCGTTCGTGTGACCTGGAAGAGGCTGTAGTGGGCCGTGAGGGTTAAACGCGTTGCGTTGCAAAAGAGTGCTGGTAACAAATCAAGTAACAAATGAGACGAGATGGGAAAAGCCGCATTCAATGCACACGGGCCGAGGGGCGGGAAGTTAGAATCTTTTTAGAGCCGTTCTAAGCAAGTATTCTGGCACTAGAACGAGAGGACGAAGAAGCGGAAAAAATGAGTGCAGTGCGAGACGTGAGGGGAAGTCCAGGACGAACAACGCAATTGGCTCTGGATGAATTGGCTTTTAAAGGCACTGCGTCAGAATGATTTTCGCAGGGCTTATCATGTCACGCGAAACATGCTTAACAGTGTTAAAAGCAGGGAGAGCTGCGTTTCAACAACCCTGGAGCTCATGGTTCGTATCGCTCGACACGGCAACCACAGGGCAACACGTTGCTCAGCAGTACAAAAGTCTTTCACAACCCCGATGTCCTGTTAATTCACTACCTGTCCCCTACCGGTATCTAGCAGAACCACGTTAAAAAACCTCAAGCTTCGAAGCCTTGAATACGTTGCGGAGATCCCGATACCGATAGAAAATTTAGTCAAGTTGGGCAAAAAAATATGAATTAAACTTGGTATTTATGTCAATTGTGAGCATATCGCCAGATCGCTAAATGATTGGGCAGCGTGATCGATCAACAATCACGATCGTCACGGCAACCAACCAGGATGCCCGCTTTTCCAACTTTTTGATGAGATCTATTTTTGCATGAAGTCCGAAACGGGTGTTACGGTAACAGCATCTGGACATCGGTGCGGCCCGGAGCTGGATTAATTCTCGGGTCCTTTTCTGAAGCTCGGCTCACTGCAAGGAGTCACCGTAGAGTAATTTGACGACTCGGTTCACGATACCTGTAATTGGTATCGACGAAGCCGGTGGTCAATGCGAAGAAAGCTACCGACCAAGGAGCAGACCTCGCAACGCCCCGACAACTCATCTCGGCCACTGCGGCTATCATTTCGCAAATGCTTCAGCCGCGACTATTCGTAGCCCCTGCACGGCGCATATGGGCATCACCAAGATGCTTTTCACCACCGATCGCCTTCCCTCGGAGCTATTCAACTCATGCTCGCACCTTGGCTGTCAACAAAGCTGACAAGAAGAATAAAGCCAATAAGAAAGAGAAACTGAAAGCAAGGGAGGCCAAAACTGATTCGGTGGGAGGAGAGCATGAGGAGGAGGATGCAACAGTCATTGTGCGATCATATAAGCCACGGACACCTGGCCTGCGACATCTGAGACGACCGATCAATGATCATCTATGGAAAGGGAGGGCCTTTATGCCTCTGACAATCCCCAAAAAGGGGCTTGGAAAAGGAGGCCGCAACCATCACGGCCGCGTCACAGTCCGACATCGAGGAGGAGGCGCTAAAAGGAGAATACGCACTGTGGATTTCCACAGATGGGCACCAGGCCCCCATACAGTCGAGCGTATCGAGCATGATCCCAATCGTAGTGCCCACATTGCTCTCATGTGCGAGAACGCTACCGGGAAAAGATCTTATATCATCGCGCCGGATGGGACAAGAGAAGGCGACATTTTGCACAGCTATCGCGCGGGGATTCCTCAGAAAATCCTTGCTAGTATGGGCGGGATTATCGACACGGGTATCTTGGCTGCCAAAACAGCGCATCGAGGCAATTGTCTACCACTCCACTTGATTCCTATTGGCACTCCAATCTTCAATATTGGGTGCAAAGCGCATGGCGGGGCCATTTTTTGCAGGAGCGCGGGCACATACGGGGTGGTGGACAGCAAAGAAGAGGAAACACGAGAGGACGGCATCAAGGTCATGACGGGAATGGTCGTTAACGTGAGGCTGCAGAGTGGCGAGGTGCGAAAATGTCATAAAGATGCGTGTGGAACTATAGGGGTTGCCAGCAACATCTACCACCACTTTCGGCAACTTGGAAAAGCCGGTCGAAGCCGTTGGTTGAACATTAGGCCTACAGTTCGTGGTGTGGCCATGAATAAAGGTATGCAAGACAAGTGGTAATCTCTTTGCGAGGTCTCCATTTTTAGTTGAAGTACCTAACTAACTTTACTACAGTTGACCACCCTCATGGTGGTGGGCGTGGCAAATCGAAGGGTAACAGGCAATCGACCAGCCCGTGGGGTCGAACACCGGTAAGTTCTCTCGATGTTATCTAGTGCTGACCGTACTGACAATTCTCCGCAGGCCAAAGGTGGTTACAAGACGCGCAAGATCAAGAGGACCGACAAATACGTGGTCACCCCAAGGCCTCGCAACTACGGGAAGAAGAGAATCAGGGGAACCAATGCATAGACGTTACCGGCTCGCCCTCCAGACTCGTGACCACACTATACTGCACGCAAATAGACCTGAATGCAGGTCACAAGGCGCCTGGACGAAACTGCTGCTCAAGACCTGGGTTATCGAGATGGCTTATGCAGCAGCAGATGAGGCGCCACGAGATGGACCCATCAGTCAATTTCCGTGAGAGGAACATTGACAGACAATACAGTACAGCGCAGTCAAAATTAGTTTTAGACTTTGAAGTTGAAGTGGTGAAATGAGCGGAGATTATCGATACGTGAAATGTTAGCTGCAGCCCCTTTAAAGCGCGTGGCTTAGTGTTGTAACTTCCACTACTGCACACGTGCCCAACGTGCCTAACGTGGTTAACGTCAAGTATGTGAAGACCTGGTTGGAATCTTCTCGATAACACCCACTGCCACCACAATCCGCCAAAATATATCATGAGCGGGATTCCACATTGACCGCTGGACGACCTAATATCTGAACATCACTACAACCTGTGGGCCTTCCACTAACGGAAATCATGTCTGAGCTTTACTGGTACCTGCCGCTGATGCATACATAATTCCGCAACGCTTATCCTGGTTCTTAGACCTGCATTTCCTAGGTATTCAATGTGCAGCATGAAGAGTCAATACGCTTACACAACCACAGAGCAAGCAATAAGACATTCCAAGAAAATCGAGTCGATCGACCATACACAGATACCCTGTTTCCTTTTGCGTTGTCGTGAGAGTATCATGGCTGGTTTGAAAAGGGAAGGGGGGTTATCGCTGCTTGGTGTGGTGTTCCGTTGTTACTCACTTCCTATCCTAGATACGGTAATGGTGATTTCTGTCCTTTTTCTTTTGTATTTCTCCATCACCGGAACGAAAAGATACGCACTCGTATGCCGAAATTTCGTGGCTGTTGTGAACATATAGTCCCCAATCTCCATACGCAACAACTAATCAGTTGTTTGCCTCCCAGCCTCTCCTTCATTTGCATTTGACTGTTCTCCCGTGGCACCCCCATCTCCTTCAGTGGCACCTGTATCTCCTCCACTTGCGCCCGCTTGCCCCCCATTCATGCCCGCCTCGCCTCCAGCTCCGTCTCTCTCCCTTCTAGTAGCATCTGCCCCTTCCGCCGGACCTCTACCGCCGGACATCATCATATCTGCACCGCTATTCTCGCCCGTGACAACTTCGACGCTACAGGAGCCCTGTTCTTGTAATCCGCATCCCAACCTAACCCGCCTGCCACTTCCCGGTCCAAAGTCGTCTATCAGCTTTTGCCTTTCTTTACGTCCCATCTTCTCCTCCTTCTTCAACCCAAGTGCCCTCATGGCCCGTTCCCCAAACGACGGCGATTTGTGCTTGACATAAAAGTCCTCGACTGCTCGTTCGTGAATAGCTTTGTCGTATATCTTCTTACGGTGAATCGCCTTCCGTTCTTCGGTACGATCGAGAAGCCATGCCAGAGAGGGTGGACCCCCACGTCCGCCGATTATGAACCAAAAGTCGGGCGGGACGGGTGTGTTGTCGAGGTGGGGGGCAGGCATGGTAGTCCGTCGAGGCAATTTTGAAGGGTTACTTTTGGCTGGCTCTATATTACAAGCACTACTCCGTGTGTAGTGCGGTGATGAAAGTGGTGTGGCGACGATATGATGATCGAATAGTAAGAGAATGCACGACTTGCGTCTTTTCAGGAAGCACCCTCACAGTGTAGACGATTTCTTTGGTTGAGGATACTACGAAGAACTCCGAGAAGAGAAAACAAGTGCGAAACGAGGCTTCAGGTCTATATAAAGACGGGTCAGGAGAGTCGTTGTCGTCTCTTTACTTTGGTGAAATGAATCGACAGCTCACCACTCTCTTTCGTAGTACATTGTGGTCTGTCAGTGAAGAAAATACTCAATCATTGCTAAAATTGCGAATGAGCCACACGTCATAGTTTGCTCTTCAACACTTGAAGATGTGCTGTGACACATTTCATTCACGTTTGCTACATGAGTTCGCCGAGGGAGAACAGACAGGGTATAATTCGCGTAGTGTCTGGTAACACATCAAACTACTGCGTACTACTTGTAGAGATGACTATCTACTACTTGAAACCATGACCTGTTACTGTCGGTACCGATTTGGTGTATCTGTATTCGACTCTTGCGTTGCCGCCAATCATCCCTTCAACCGGGCGGTGGTGTCAAAAAAACAGCTGGTCCTCTTTTCGTACTCATGACCCTTCGCACTGTTCCAGGAGCGACCGCCGTGGCCTGGGACGAAAGGCCATTCCAGTATCGTGGGTGTGTCCGTCCTGATTTACCCTCGCTGCCACTCGAATCTCTAAAGTAGCTATCGACTGCGCTTGCTCGGTTATATGACGAAGAGGCCTTTCTTTCGGGACCCTTCTCCGTATTGCAGTTTCGAATGTGATCTTCTTCGTCTTTTAGGGATGCGTGAGGATTTTCTCCGGTATCAGAAGATGTCTGTATTGATACAAGGGACCACTTTTCGCATTCCTCTTCCTTTGCTGCTGATTTGCTGTTTGCGGTCTTCTTGGTCTTATTTTGACATCCCTCTTGGGCCTTTCCCTTGCGCTTTTTGGATAGGACGCCTCTGTCGTTGGCCTTGTCTGGCGTCTGTTGAGCTGTTTTGTCTCTGTTACCCAGGGGAACTCTAGCAATCCTCGTTGTAATATAGTTCATCGCCGATGAACTGGTGCTGGCGATACTAGTCATAGAATCCATGCCGTCGGGGCATCTGAAGGGGCGAAATATTGAGCTTTTTCGTTCAGGGACTCTCGAAGGAGAAATTTTGTAAGCGTTCTGAAGTGGGTAATCTTTCTGAGTTGACTTGTTAGAAAGCTTGGTAGTAGGAATGGCGTTGTGGTTGGACAAAGTGGGTCCGAAATCCGAGCCGAAGCTTGTTTCGCTACTGGTATGCTGAACGACATTGGATGCTTTGCTAGTAGCCTGAGCAAGATCAACCATCTGGTATTCCTCACTGTTACGAGCGGCGGAGGCTGTTTTGCCGATATCAATGTTTCTGCCTCGACCCTGATTGCTGTTAGAATTGGTGTCGATCTCTCCCTTTCTGTTCACGCTCATCGCCTCTGTATCAAGCCCAAGCCGAGGTGTATGATCTAAGATGTGGCCTAGAGAGCGGGTCGAGCCGAGGAATTTTGAAGGGCTGCTGTTAAGTCCCGTCATTTCAAAATGCCGCCAATCTTCGTCCTTGATCGCGGGCGAATTTTCGTTTCCGTTCATCGAGACCGGTGAGAGCTGGTCATTATCAACAGCATCTCTGAGCTGCGTGCGGTCGAGACATGGGAGTCCCGAATGATGAGAAGGTGGCGGGGAGGAAGAAGCATGTCTATTGAGTGCGTGATTGTATGGCTGAGTAGCTCTAGGCTTACGGCGCCAACTTGATTTGAGAAAATGAGCTACCCGTTTAGATGATGGATCTGCGCCAGGGGCGGCGGAGCTCGTACTAGGCGACGATATAGTCGGTATGATGCCCGAAGCGTCCATAGTGATTGTGTTGATCAAAACTCAGTAGCTTATCTTTCCAATCAATGCAAATGTTGATGTTTTGGGAGACGCGTGTCTCTGTTGTGATTCTCTCAAGGCGCGAAATAGCAGTGGGATAGCAAAAAAAAAAGATCTGCTAAGGCGCGTTTTGAGTAGCGATGAAGTCGAGGTGACATTAGACACGTCAGTTTGTGCTCAGTAGCCGTGTAGATCTGAGATGCAAGTGGCCGCAGGTTAGTAGTTGCAGCCCAGAAATATATTTCTGGGACTAGAAGTGAATGAAGCTCAATAATAAATATGCAAGATTAAACATCGCAAGCTAGAGTAATAGGGAACAAACCGCATCTCATCTCAGCCATGACTGGAAGAGTTATTTCGGGTGACTGGTCATGGTGGAAGATGGATGATAGGAAGAGTTCAGCTGACTCGGAGTAGCCTCGGTGGATTTGATGTGGTTGTCATGGCTATAGGCTCGAGGTGTGGCAAGAATGAAACTGCCTAGATCGCTCGTGGGTTCATTGTACTCTTGTGCTTTCGGGCTCTTCACGTTCGACGCGTCTCAATGCCCGCAAAGCTCGGCACTTATAATTCACGGACGGCGTGTAACTTACCGTCGAATAATCTGCTATCTCAACAAAATCATAGAAGTGATTTCACAAAGTATGTTTCCGGAAATTTGGCCCAGCTTCGGGGTCGTGTACCTGGGCAGGTATTATCTAATAGCCCTCTTCTGATTCTGCTATATATCTGCTCGTAATGGGTCTGATGTCTACGTCGTATAGCTTTAGGCTTTGATGGACCAAGTCATCAGAAGGGTAATTTCTACGACCACACGCAGTACCTAATTTGCACACGCAAGTATCGTAGATCAGCTCTTTCGCTTTACACTTTCATCACTGCTCTCTTCCCCTCGACTGTTGCCTAGATCCATACGTTGTCTTTCAGTTTGAAATCGAAACCAACCATAAATTAGGAAGGAAGTCAAGTGCTAGACTCTCACCACCCCTCGCTTACCAAAATCTATCACATGAGCATACAATTATATTGAACCCAAGGGTGAGATTGTGGAACGTAGGAGGGACAGATCATTAGCTGGAACTCAATGTCCATACTTCAGATAGATAGGGGGAAGGGGGAACTGTTTGAATGGAGAAACGGAACACGAATTAATCACACTGAAGGAAATGTTCCTAGTGTCTACCGGTATTTACCTTGATAGAAGACATCAACTCAGGCCATCTTACAGAGCGTTCTAGCTCGTACGTCGCTGTTGATTCTGGAGCCCGAAATCAAGGGTTGCGCACTGCAACACCATGATATATAGTTTTGAAATAAATATTCTTCAGATACAGCAGTGAAGCATACATACACGAGGCTTGCACATCCGGTGAGGTCACGAAAATCAGAGCGATCATTTCAAGGCCTCAAAACTGATCCTGCTAGTGTGTTTTCTCCGTTCAGATATGATGTGTATAGCAGGTATCTTTCCCCAACTACTTGATTTGAATAATCGCAGATCCAGACGATGAACTCCACGAATTTCAAATTTACTACGGTTTTTATTCCTTCTTTAGACACCATTCAATATCGATGTACAAGGGACACTGCATGTTCATTCTCACGTTTGCGTGTTAGGCGGGAAACTTCTTAAGCTAAACGGGTCAGCACTTCAATTTAGTGCTAGCTTCTCCAGCTTTCAAACCTTCAGCCAACTTGTTTCTCTATTTCCAGGTTTCTATCGTTGTACTGCAAGATGGTCAGACCTATACCCCGGTCGTCACTTGCAGTAGTTGACAAATGAAGAGCCCACTAAATTCGGGTTGAATCTGGCCTCAATTCAGCATGACCATCTGACTTCGCCCCCGTCATGTATCATCAAGTTTATCGGAACATCTCGTCGCATGAAATAGGTGGCAGAATAATTACTGTGTAGCTTAAAAAAAGAGTTTGTTGTTCAGGAACGGCGCCAGTAAAAGACTATGTAACGTGCGATCAAGTCAACTTCCCCAATTTTGGTTTATTACCACAGCGCCAAATCAAGCATTCGTTAGCAGCCGCCGCTTCCCTCTGTAAATTCGAATAGGAAACAGTAGTTGAGCCTGATATGCCAAGAGAACTTGTTGCACTATGCGACACCCTTGTATGGAATCAAGTGGCCAGGTCAGGGGCCCGGCTGGTATGACTGCGCAACCGAAGAGCTTGGCGCCACATCAATAAGAGGCATCATGTAATCCGCAGATTCTTGTCATCAAAATACCATGAGATCTGATTTTTATCTCATCGCGTATGACATCTTATCTCTTAGTACTGGGCGGGAGAAACTCCGTCCATACTACAGGAAAAAGATGACACTTGCCTGGCATCAATCCGGTAATAATCAATAGGAATTATAGCAAGCAACGCAAAAAGATCGCAATGATTATTCAGTACCCCTGATCATCTACTTACCTACTGTTGTGTTCAGCAACTTGGTATTACTGCTGTTTGTGCAGCAGACATGGGATGATACTGGAGATCCCATCTTGTGTCGGCCGGACCGCGACGATCCAGGTTTCGCATTTGTCACGACGGCTCAACATTTCCTACACGGGACCACGCAGCCTTACTACGAAGTTACCCATTTCGATGTTTCCCATAGACTACCGAGGAACGCTCCTGGACAAGTTCACACTGTGTGGACACTGACAACGTTAGAAAATAGCAGATATCAAGACCGGGCAAAGCGCAAATCGAATTTAACCCCTTGTTCGATTAATTCTCCACAATAACCACCAAGCTATATACGCTTTGCATGATCAAGTGATATATGCTTTGGAATTAATCCAGTGGGCATGGTGCCTCCTCACGCCGCTAAATCGAAGTCGCCGCGAGGAATCGGCTTGCCCATCACCCTGCCATCAATGTTCCCTAGATGCCACACAACGCTTTGTTGTGGTCATTACCGTAATTCGCTGGCGCCCCGTCTCGAACTCCTGTCCCGAATCATCCAGTATTTTCTTTGCCCAAAACCCAAATATTCCGAGCAGTAGCGCCCCCCTATCCCAAAGAAAGAAACGTAAAAAATGCCGATGCGCCGTGCGCCAATGATAATATATTCGTCATGAAAGTGCTAAGCCGGGTCCACTATGCCTCGTAGCTGGATCATTCGTGTCTGCATAACCCCAAGCACACTATCCCAGTGAGAAAAGGCGAGGTCATCAAATTCCATGCGCGACTTTTGATGCAGAACAAGTCCTATGCGAGGATGCACCGGGAGATCCATATTGTATTCGTTGTTACGTACCCCGCCGCGGATCAGCGTCTGAAAGACGAGGCGGCAGACGAGCTGCGCAATCGCTCCTCAACCCCACCCCAATATACGATCGGTCGTGGCTCAAGCAGGTTCAACTCAGATCCAAAGCTCTTTCTCTCCTCCTCCATGTCAACAATGGAAGGCTGTCGAAACATGACACTGTTGATTGCGTCGGCAGGCGAAGATGAAGACGAGATAGAGGTGTATGACTTGCGTGAGGATGAAGAGGAGGCCCGACGCAATGTTGTGCGAAGGTTGGAGGGTGAGAAACGAGCGCGGATGGACTGGAAGCGGGTGGTCTGCATGATGACGGAACTAGGTACTGGCGATTACTTGGGCTAGTTGGATTGGTTCGAAGTGGGGGCTTTTGCCGTTGCAAACCCTCTGAAGACCACGGAACTTGAGTTGTCAAAACCCGATTGAAAGGTGGCACGAAATGTGTTAAGAAGGCTCAGCCTGCAAAAAGGGTTGAAGAAGTGCCAGAGATAAGCGTTTGGCTAATGTAGATGGATTCGTATTTTATATGTAAAGATAGGATACCGAGATTTTTCGGAGAAGGTCGATTGACTGACAGCAGAGGTGATGGTGTGTGATGCAGGTTGCTGAATGGGGGGGAGAGTGACGCACCAACAGCTGACCCAGGACCAAAGAGGATATTCAAGTGAGAAAAGAGGTGTCACATAGAACGAAGAAGGCAGGCCCGCGAATTAAGTACCTCACTACAGCAGGAGGTCAAGTCTGAAGTGATCCAGTCGGGAAGGATGACAGGCACTTGAAATAGACGAAACCCTGCTTTTGCTGGGATCGCGTAGATCAAGAATGTGCAGGGGTAAGATCGGACAAGCATTCAATTAATCACGTTGATGCGAGGGAGAACAGGGGAAGGAAGGGTATGCCCAGTACTGCATGCCTCCCACCGCGCAACTCTCAGGAACGGAGCAATGGCACGTCGTGGACGATGCGATACGATGTTTCTGAATCCAGGGGCTAGTAACGCATCAATTGCACGCGTCAATGCTTGGTGGCTCAAAATTTCGACGTCCCTTTCACGTCGGCCAATGTCAAAACAGCCCGACGACATGTTTTTGTTTTAAAACATGACTAGTTGTGTTAGGGCAAATTGCATCATGCTCATACAAAAATTGGTATTGCAGCGAGCGAAGATTTAAGTCTCACGATTGGAGTAGTATCGTACCTGCATGCCTGGTGACATTTGACGTCAAGTGCAGTGCGCTCATTGGATTTGCAAGTCTTCAGAGTGTTCAGTCGGAACGAAGCCTGCTCTCTGCGTGCAGATGCATAATGGGCTGGCACATGCTCTGGCTGAGTTGAGCCAACGGTCATGCAGGAGCTGCACGTTTCTCTGCGGTATGGATACAATTTTTTTGGAATGTTTTGGCTTCCTCAAGGAGAAGGATGAAACACAGGCTAAGCAGGGCTATCAGAGCAGCAACGCTATTGCAATTATTCCGTATCCTTCCTGTCTTACCGATTCTCTCACCTGAGCTGCGCTAACCGAAGAAAGCACTCCGGTTACCTTAGGATGCTCTTGACAAATGATTTAGTTGCGGGCCAAGCGATACCCATAGCTATCGGTAGTATTTACCACAGTTCTAGCAGGCTGCTAAGGCTAAGACATGTCTGCTGGGAGACGCGTGGTGAGGATGTCTCCAACCGGAATGAACGTCTCAGGTGTCTGATCAGCAGCGGCCTCTGGCGCGCAAGCGGACAGACTGGCAGGGCCAGAGCGTTGTGGGGTGGGGGCTCGTGATGAACAACGCTTCAGAGGATGTCGAGGGCAAATTCCGGCAGCAGGGCTTGCACGGGCTGCACCTGTGCGGTGGTGCCTCCAAAAGAGCTTCCCCTTAAAATTCGTTCAGGCGTGCAAACGTTGTGAGGATGGTTTCAAGTCCTTGCCAAACGGTACGGTGGAGAGGCTTGCCCAACGGTGATCGTTCACCCCGTCGCTGGGAGCCTTTCAACGGCCCACCAAGGCAGAAGATCAAGAGTGGGTGAATGGAATGAGCATCAAACACGGTTGATCAAGAAAGGCAAGTCAGAAGGGAGGCTTGTCAAGATCACTGGCATCACGATTCACTTGCCAACTAATACCGCGATCTGCATTGCAGACGCGGTGCATACTCTACGGTCCTTTAGCATATCCAATAGAAGGTAGTGTAGAGCTGTCACGATGCCGTACCTCATGCACTCACCATTAGTAATTACGTCAAACGATCACTGTGAGGTTTTACAGTAGATTAATCTGCGAAGTAATACTACAATAATGCATAGTAAGCACTTTTCTCTGATTTAGTCGAGATCTGCTTGTATTTGCGCGGTGGAAAGCGGATGCGTATTACTGGTAATGCACATCATTGGTGGGACTTGCCCGCGCCCGCCCATGACGATGCCCGCCAGGCCTTGGCTCGATCGGCGGCGAGTGTTCCCTCGGGCCTTCCCACGATGTGAGGATTGATCCGGACAGTCAAGCATTGGATAGCGCCACTTGCCGGCTTCGCAAAGGCCCGTAACCGTATGTGGCATTCTTCCCGCGCGCGGCGCGACGCGTTTTCTGGCACCTCTCGCGGCTTAGGGCCGGCGCCGTGGCCGACCCCGGGAGGATATCCCTCCGCTAACTTCGGTAATTTGATTTTCAAATGCAGATCAAGTACGGAGTATGCTCCCTTTAATAGTATCGCTAATTACAACAATCCATCGCCTCTTAGTATCTCCGTCTTTCCGAATGTATAACCGCAGTAACCTTGAAGTAAACGGGCTGGTTGCTGACCTAAACTTGAAGAGACGGGGGTATCTCTAAGGTTAGATTCTGAGGCTGTAGCATACTGATCCTTCTCAACTTTACGGGGTATCATCATGAAGAGTTCTGTCCCATTGAATGCGAAGCAACGGCGCGCACGCAAAACCACGGTTAGATTTCCAGGTGAGGGCCGTTCCGTGGCATTCAAGGGGATAAGCCATCAATAAACTAAATCCCAAACCGGTTCCAATGTTAGACGCAAACAATTTATAAGTCGAGTCCTGGCCCCGCTCGGAACATCGCAAGGGCGTTGAAATACTGGCAAGAAGCATGTCCCGAGAAATCTGATTGATCAAAATCAATATTACCGATAACTAACTTACAAGAGCTATGATTTTTTAACAGAACTCACAACCTTTCATGCCTCTTTAGCGTCCGCATCTCCCTGCGCTCTACCTTTCGATCATTCACAGTGAGACGTTCAGTACATAAGTAGAAGCCATGACTGTTCCTTGGAACGCCGAGAGGATTTGCCCAATTTCAAGTTCTATGGAACCATACTGCATATATCGGGGATAGAAAAATAAACCTGAGTGAGATTTTGGAGTTCTATTCAGACAGGAATCCTTCTCGGGGTTGAAAAGAGCAAACAGGGTTCTATCATCCTAGGGTGAACATGCAAAAATTCTTCTTCGGCCCCCAAACCTGGTTGTCGTGTTAACGAGACCCTGTATACCCTACCGGTTCGTGATCTTACTGTGCACTATTGGTGCTTGATCAGGTAGAAACACGGATGTTAGATAACTCCTAGGCAGCTTTATCTTGCAAACTCCCCTGGCCTTGGAAGTTTACAGTATTAGGTTATCTGGTATATGCGTACCCCCCGTGCATTTTTATACATCTTACCTATCTCAAACATATCAAAGACGCCGTGGGGGGACTCCTCTATTCGTCTTTCCATTGTGAGCCCGCGCTTCCCATCCTAGAGGGCTATAGGTGACGGTTCTGTTCCCGAATAATGATGTCTATGGTTTTGTGCAATTAAATATCGGGTCGAACTCGGCGCTCAGAGATGCCAGATTATGCGCAGATCTAGTGGAAACCCTTCTCTACCCCAAACAATGTTACATCCGCGATCAACTTCAAACTTGATCATCGTCAAACGCTTGGACAACTGACCACCCCCCCCCAAGTCACGAGGCCACACGACCGCATACAGCCAATTCCGCATGCATGTCGGCAGTGTCCACTGACGATGATGCGCATGGTATCTTGTTTTCTTGGATCGTTTCGGAAACAACTCACCGTGGTGATTTTAGAGCTTTCCAAATATTGTGTGTCACCCAGTCGTCAGCCAGCGTGCGGGAAGCAGCACAGCGCCGCACACACCCAGGCATGTGCCGACAGTGCCTCTAAGCAGCGTAACCGAAAATTACAAGGCAGCCTGGTCCGTAACTTCAATTGTTGCGCAATCTGCGCGGTTCGTATCTCTACGAGTACCTCTCGCGGTGTATTCGGAGGGAATCGTCGTCAAAGACGACGTGGCTAGCTTCCGGTACGGCATGTAGGGCTGATTACGAATTATCAGTCGGTTCTGCGCGTTCTATCTCGACTGGGATATACGGACTTGTGCTGGCTCTACCGAGAACGTGTAGAGTGAATGTGCAATATGATCAGCCCCAGTGAACTACGACTTCCATCAAGTCCGTCTCCACTCCAAGTCCCTGAAGATCTTCAAGAAATGCATGCATTGCACTTTCTGCCAGACATCTCAGCCTCTGCTTGTAACAAGGATGGACCTTACTGTGCCCCAGGGCAGTCGGGGAAACAATGGGGAAGACGGTCCCCACGTGACGACGCAAGTGATGTTTGGCTCTTATCAGGAACAAGCTTGAAACCAGTTCTAGCGCAGTAACAGAATAGAAATGCATAACAGTCCACCTAAAACATAAAAGCCAAACGATTGGTCTTACGAGGCTGTGCATTTTGCGCAAGCGAACACTTTTTGATTTAGGAACATCTATCAGGAGACGAGAAATAGGAAATGGACTGCGGAGGCGGGTAATGCAAGATTATGGCAAGACTTCCAGTGCTGGTTTACGCCTCACCCGTCGGGAACGGTTATCAATGTGCCGACGTGACCCGAGAGCCACAGAAAATGAAGCCGAAATCGGTCCTCGAGAGGCGGAAATCTTGCAATACCACGTGGTGGATCAGCAAAAATCATGAACGGCCACGTGAAAACAGGTTTCTCATCCCGTGACAGAGTAGATCCTTCAGCGTCTATCGCAATCGTGGTCCTTCGGCCAGATCCCCAAGATTACGGATAGACTTCGGGCCGTTCGAATTCGGGTATCTCGAAGATCATCCGCAGTCCTGGAGATACCGATATGAGGGGAGGTACCTCCGCTCTGGAAAAGGTCAGCCCAAGTTGGTGGGATTCGAACAACTGTGAGGCTCCGGTATCTGACAGCCTACTATCTCAAAGTATCGTATCAAACAGATCGACTTGTTCTAGAGAGCATCATGACCTATGTAACACGACTAGCCATGTCATGTTCAATCTAATGCACACTATGGTTTTATGCCACT
The DNA here is from genome assembly GCA_025802455.2 of Iodosphaeria phyllophila. Classification (NCBI taxonomy): domain Eukaryota; kingdom Fungi; phylum Ascomycota; class Sordariomycetes; order Amphisphaeriales; family Iodosphaeriaceae; genus Iodosphaeria; species Iodosphaeria phyllophila. The sequence goes on along the minus strand of JAOYMO020274056.1, from coordinate 2,076 downwards.
TGTCTGCTAGACATACAGTACCGACAGCATATGCAAACACTATCCCCGTTCATGCAGAGGCCTCACCTCGCCTCATGCGTTTTCAAACCGAGAAAAAACCTGGCGGAAACAGTGGCATGATAACCAAGTGAAGTGATGCCCAAGACGCAGCCGCAGGTTTCATGTCATGATGGGTAGGAATTACATCATGTCATGGGGTGTCGGTGAAAATATGTTGCGCTGGTATTACGGGTCCGTACGTACGGGCCAAGTTGTGGCTTGCATTGAATATGAAGAACAGCTATATACGGTGTCCGGTGGGCAGACCAATATACTTCCACAGTGGTTAGGTATTCTGCCGGGTGGTCAGGCAGCAGTGTGGGACCATATTTCCCGACAGACAGTCGAGAGGTGCGGTAGCATCGACCTTACCCAACGTGAAGGTCCAAGGTAATGTCACAACAGAGAAGTCACTGCTCGTCACGAATCCACCACACGGCACAAAAGAACGATATCGTTCCATGCACCAGATCCAGATCCAAACACCTGGAATTGCTTGATCAAGTCTGCATTGGTATGATCTCTTCCCCCCACACCACCGAATCCTCACCCTCCAACCTCAGCATCTCCCAGATATCCCCCTCTAGATCGGAGTCCCTCCCCCCCCCACAAAGCGCCCCCTCCTCCTCTGCTTCCCTCCCTAACCCTCACACAGAATATACACACACTCCGCCCATAACCGGCAGAATCTCTATACCACGTCCTAGCCCTCCCTACCATAACCCTCCACGTGTTCCCTCCCCCCTGTCTGCGCCCCTTGAGCATATCCCCCACGACAGAAAAACCCAACATTCCATTTTCATTTCCATAGACACGCCAATACCGTACCGGAATTTCCTTCTCTAAAACACACATGTTTTCGCCATGGTCTATCTACACGGATTTTGCAAACAGGGGAACTACATGATTAGAGAATTAAGTGAAGAAGAAGAAGAAGAAAAAAGGCAACGCCAACCGCCCCAAAAGGCCTTTGAGGCGCCATGCTCTGGAAATGCAACCCAAGTGACAAAGAACAACAACAACAACAAAAAAAAAGAATTCCCTCCATGCCGTTCCATTCCAAATTAGAACGCCGTTCGCCCGCTTGCTGGATAAGCGGTGATAGTCCTAGACTCCCTTCAAAACCTGAGCCATCCATCCCTTCCATTCCTTCCGTCTTCCAGTCATTGAAACTTCATGCCCCGCTTGGATCCATCGCTTAGACAGGTAACGAGGAAAAGGAGGCTCTGCTAAAACCCCCTTCGATAACAAAATAGAAAACCAGAAATTTGTGGCGAATGAATTTCTCATGTGCATGAGACATGTCAAACGCGACCTCATGATCACTCATGCGCGTTCCAAGCCGATTTTCTCACAGACTTGCGCACAGTGGCACTGCGGCGTATACTCTCAACCCAAACTGAGTCCTCAAGGAAGTCCCTAACCTGAGATGGATTGATCGAGCTCGCGCGCGCACTATTCTCGCCAGATGCGGGCCCCGGATCCTGAATCTCAAAGCTATACGCAGTAGAACCGTGTGGATGTTGCCCCTGGATATCACGGGGTAGACTGAGTGGATGGGGGGGCGAGGAGCTGTTGTTGTTGCTATTGTTGTTGTTATTGTTGCTACTGGAGAAATTCTGTTGATGATAGGCCGGGCTGCCTTCGCCCGAAGAGTACCGCCCGCCCCCGCTGTGCTGCGAGATTCGATTGTCGGAGACAGTGAGGAAGGAGGATGAGGAGGCACCTCTCGAGCGGGAGGCCGTATCGGAAGAAGCTTGGAGATGGGACTCGCCGGTGCTTTGGCCGTCTTGCTGGACGTAGATATCAGGCAGGTCGAGCTGGGGCACAGATGCGATGCGGGCGGATCGTTTCTTTTCTACGTGCTTCTTGAACTTTCTAGCCCAGTAACTTTTGATCCGAGTTAGTGAATGAGATCTGCCACGAAAATTGGGGTGGGTGAGACAATAACTTACAGGGTGTCGAAGAAGTTCAAGACGGTTCGCCTGCGAACCTGCTCTTCCACTCGCTGCAGACGGGCTCTTCTCCGCAGAAACT